>BMAO01027297.1:0-20116 GCA_019973975.1 Trichonephila clavata | reverse complement strand
AGGAAATTTTTAATTAAAAATCTGCAGTTTCAAGATCAATAGCAAGGTAATTTTAAAAATTTAGCAACTGCAAATAAAATCCTTTTAATTGAATAAATTATTTCAAAGATTTCATTTTATATTCTGAAATATCTAACATTGCACTCAAAAAAGTAATAGATTCATAGATAAAGAAGAAATTCTTTTGGGAAACTTTTCATGATTTCATTTTAAATTCGAACTTTTTTTTTAGAATTCTCATTCATGATCAGACCCCGCATTGCATATCCTTCAATGCCTCACCTAAGCCTTCTTACTTTAAAAAATGGTGCTTTTCCCTGAAATAAACTTCGCTGAAATAACTAAAACGAAAGAAAATGTGTGCCTGAAAGGAGTAATTCATTTTCTTGTGCACTCAACAGAGCGTTCGAGAATTTCTTTAGAAAACTCAATCTCGGAATCGTTACTTGTATGTATACTTTGCCGTTGAGTAATCATAAAGGAAAGTTTTCAAAAACAAATCTATTTATCAAGTATGGGAATGGAAAAGGAAAATATTTGCAATTATAGAATTAAAAATCAAGTATTGAATTCTTATTCATAGTTTGAGTCAATATGAAATTAATTTGGAAATATTCCGTATATAGATATAAGGAATTGAACTTTATTTCGCACTTTTCATTTTATGAAAAGTGAAAATTCCCCTTTAATTTCTTTGATACACATGTTGATTTCAGAGTTAATAAGATATTTCAAACATTTCATTGTTATTTTTAAATGTAATTTAAGCAGTAAGTAAAAAAGGCATTACTCATTTTTCGTTACTAAAATAATTTTTTACTGAATTTTAAAAATAATAAGGTTAAATAAAATAGTATGTTTTAGTTAAATTTTTATTCATGCATTTTCTACAGAACATATTTTTTTATTTTAAATAAAGTTTAATATTCTTATTATAATTTATTTCAAACATAGATGCTGAAGTGCTTTTTTTTTCAACACAGTCTGTGTAATATTGGAGTTTAATACATCATATGATCCATGTCTTGGATAATCTGGATTGTGTAAGCTTTCTTTACGGAAGAAATTTAGCATCTCGCAAAATTTTCGAATCAATTTCGTAAAATTCTATTCTAAATTCAATTCTTAAGATTTTTTCACAAATTTCTCATCTCCACAATTTTAGATATCCACACAAACACAATTGTCTGTACCAAGAACGCGGTAGCCTATTGCATAAAATATTTTGCAATTTATTTGAAATATGTGTGTTTATGAAAAGATATATAAAAATAAATATATGTATATATATATTAAGTAAATTATATTTAATAAACCTTGCATTTTTAGTGGGGAAAAGTACATTCTTGGGCAACGTTACGTTTTCAATTTATTGAGAAACGATATGAATGATCGCGGTGAGAATTTTGAGCAACGATGAGAAAAATGAAGTAAAGCCTTTATACAAATTTTATATGTTCCTTTTCTAGATGATATTTCGAAAGCAAATGCTTTCTCATGCAGTGTATAGCAGAAAAAATTTAACTGTTAGAAAAATGTCGAACTTTTTAAGTTGCTGCTCTTAATCTTAAATTAACATTACCCAAATTGAAATGAACAATATTGTTTTAGTCAGAAATTATTATAAACGTAGTAACTTTTTAAAAATAGAATTCTGGAATGAGAGAGATTTCCTGGAAGAGATTGCAAGGGGTGGATTTGGAAGATAAATATTGAATCGTTAATTATAAAATATCCTGCACAGTTGTTACACAATTTCGAAATTCAGAACCAAAGCTAAAATTTGCTATCACTAATTAGTAATGTGTAATATGCTAGCACTGCATAATTAATCATTATGTTATTTTATTCATGTGACTTATTTAAACCTCTGAAGTGTATGATTATATATTTTGAAATCTTAAAATATTCTGTCTTACACTCTTCGAATTTTCTTTCTGATTCTTTTAAAAGTTTACATTTGCATTCAACATTAATTTTTCTTGAATTATTTGCAAAATGCATTTTAAAGTATTCTGAAATTTAATACATTTTTAAAAAATTTGAATCATATCGAGTGTTTAAAATATTAAATGCATTTTGAAGAGAAGATACATTTAAGTTTATTAAAATACATGGTGTAGATAGAAATTTTAAATTTTTATGAAATTTTTTTATGATTCTTACTCTTTTTTGTTCTTAGAAGTAAGTACTGACGTTTTTTAAATAATGGTATTCGATATGCGTTTACTATAAATATGTGTTTTCTCTTTATGTGACATTATATCTAAAGCTCCCTCTCTAAATGATACGATTAAATATACTAAAAAGTGAAGTGTTTATAAAGAGTGTTTATATCTTTCAAACTAATGGAATGTGTGATCTAGGATTTTTTGTAAAGCTTTCCAACCGTATATATCATTGAAAAATGCAAAAGAAATTCATATTTTTGTCCTTTTAGGGCAAAATTTTCATAAAATTTCATATTTAATCTTAGCATTTGCCCATCAAGTGACCAATTTAAGGTTAATTTTTATAGAATATTGTATTGATGTATTTAATATTAACTCTACTGTTATTTAAAAACTGTTTTATTTTATATCAGAAAAAATATATGTTATATTCTTGTTAACTGAACTACTTTGCAAATTTCTGTCTTTTATGTATTTTATTTGATAAAAAAAATTAACATATCTATTTAAAGGCTCATACGATACTAATAACTGAATTTAAGAAAAAAAGTATTAGTCCTTCACTAATTCTCTATAACATATTAATAATACAGACCAAGCAATTAATTACGTTCAGAATATGAATGAAAGAAATGTTAAGTTACAGGAAAGTATATATTAATAAAATATATAGTTATTCTGAACTTAAAAACAACAGGAAAAAATCAACATCACTTAAATCTTGAAGGCAATCTTCGACATTATCTAATTTCATAATTTAAATCACAAGGGGGGGTGGGAGTTTTTAAAAAATGTATTTTTGAAGATAATGTTTGTAAAACTTTGGAAGAGATTATTATGATCTTTTAAGCTGAACGTTTGATAAAATAATTATAAAGAAGGGGTAGCTTGATAAATTAAATACAATTTTTAAATCTCAGAAGATAATAACAAAAATTCCTAGAAAAAGTGTATGAATATGTAATAATTCCCTCAAATTTTCTCTCGAGGGATTTTAATTCAAAATAGTCTTGAACCAAGACATCGCGAGATAATTAATTCTTACTTTACTCGTCAACGGAATTGACCAAGACTTTTTTTTCTCAAAAAAAAACTAAAAGATTTGCAATTTTAAATCAACATGATGCAAACTGGCATCACCCACATATACGAGCCAATCAGAAAAGCCTTTATTGGGAATCGTATGATCTTAATATCTTCAGGTTGACCATCACTATAATTAGACGAGATCTCCGGAGTGAAAAAAGGGAATTCTTTTGTCCTTTGTATTGTTGTATTGTTTGTGATAGTGTTGGTTGTTCGTGTAGACCAGAGGCGTCAAACTCGCGGCCCGTATGGGGGAGAAAATTTTTGTGGCTTGACCAGTATATCGGGACACAATAATAAACAATAAAGTATCAAAACTTCTCCTAAAGTAGGAAAAATAGTAGAAGAGAAGAGATGTCAAGTGTCAGGAAGTAAACATTAAATTTTTCCTGTCTTTTACTTATGTTTATTATGCACTTTTCGAGAGCCGTGGGTAGCCTAGTGGTTAGAGCATCGGACTCCAGACCGGAAAGCCTGGGTTCGATGCCCGGTGCTCCCAGATACCTTCCGAGTACACACGGAGTACGTGCTCATTAAATCAGTGGGTCTGAATGGTGTCGCCATCTATCGTGTTGTACCGAGCAAAATCCTTATGTCACCTTCATGGGACTCAAAGCTTAGGCTAACGACAGGCGTAAAATTCTAGCCCTTAGCCGCGATAAATTTCGTGGACCTTGATCTGATGCTACTGTAGATCAGGTGGCATAAGCAACAACAACAATGTACTTTTCGAAATATACTTATATTTCTCGAATACTGATTTTTTTTCAGTTCACTTAAAGTTAAACCTTATTTGTGTGCCTCAAGTTGGTCTTTGAGTTTGACACCCTTGGTGTAGACTCTTTGTATTTGTGATCCTCAATAAATGTGATTTTAAGAAAAGTAACATGTTTCCTTATCAATCCATTCAACGACTTTAACAATGAAATTAACTGATTACACCTCAAAATGCCATATTACAAAAAAATGCCTTAAGTCGAACCAAATTATTTCTGGTATAAATAAAAACTATCCGAATATCCTATAGACTCGCTTAGTACAAAGAATGAGAAAGGGCAATGCATTAAGGATAGCTAACAGATTTTGATATCTGTTTTTGTATATTCCCATTAACTGCAGAGAATGAATAGAAAGGTTGCTTTTTTTTTCAAATGGGCTGTATTTCGGCCAACAAGCCTTTGCAGACACGGCGAGTCTCCAAAGTATGAGAGCCATGACACCCTCTAGTGGCGCCTTTCGCTATTAAATATTGACGTTTGAATTAATATTAATTCAAGCTCTCATCAGATGCTCAATTTCCGTGATTTAATTTTTCCGAGAGTAACAGGGCGAAAGGTATCTTTTGCATACCACCATAATCATATAACATGCTTGTCTACGCCTTTCGCATCCAGAAAACCTATCAGTTCCAATCGGGATCGAACCCACAACCTTGGGCTTACGTGGCGGGTACTCTACCTCTAAGCCACCAAGCCGACTGAGTGAGTGAGTATTAACGTCCCACTGTTTAGCTACACGAGGGCTTTTGGGGACGGTCCACGTAATTTTGAACCATGGTCAAGTGACGCGGACGTCAAGCCGACTCAGTAGAAGTAACTGCAAATAAATTTTCCTAATTAAAGTAGAATCCATAAAACAGAATAAAATCACAAAAAATAAGAAAAAGAATAGAACTCAGGCACGTAGCTACCTGCGTATCAGCGGTATCCATGATACGGGGCCCCCAATTTTTGGGGGCTTTGAATATGTAAGTTAAAAACTGTTAAGGGTTAAGAAGCCTCAAAAGAGGACCCCCAAGGTATTTAGATACAGGGCCCACTCAGGACTAGATACGCCAGTGGTAGAACTCCCTAACCTCTTAAATATTTTACTTTAAGTATTAGCTATATTTTGAATACTGTAGAACGTCAATTATCCGAATGTTTATCCGTACCAAAGCCCGGATATGTTTCCCAATGCTCAACAGTTGTTTCCTGTGAGGCCAAAAGAGACGGAAAACCCAATGTGAGGGACATTTGGGGGAATTTCAGCTGTGTGTGATTTGGTAAACATCTACGCGGAATATTAGGTCAGTTTGTTTCCAAGTAAGGGGCTGCATACGTGCTCTTTTGTTGAGTTTTGTTGAAAAAGAAACCTGGATAGCTTGCGATGCAGAAGACTTAGGATCTCAAATGCTAAGTGATGACGAGATTGGGACTTCCTTGCAAGAAGAATCCCACCCTGTCGACGGTGAAACGGATGAAGACGAGGACAACAACAACGGAAGTAGAAAATTCTGACGCGTTTCTGCGTTAGAGACAGCTATGGAGTGGTACGAACAACAGAGTGCTGTCCTACTCAACTGCTGCTCAAAAGAATCAGAGACCTTGCAGAGAAAACACGAAGGTGTACAATGGTACAGCGAAAAATAAGTGATTATTTTCCACAATCAAGGTAAAATTTTGACATTTTGCACCTATTTTGCTTTTTCTTCAAGCACGTTTCCCGCATGCGATGATTTTCAATATTGTATAGTGTCCAGTATCATATACTGTATAGATCGCATTCAGTTTTCGGTTACCCGAACAATCGCGTATCCGAACGGTGTCCGGTCCCAGTTGATTCGGATAAACGACGTTCTACTGTACTTTTAAAATATATCCAAGTAAAATACTTAGTTAAATACGAAAAATCAATACAAATTTAAAAGTTCTTATCATATAAGTATGTTTACAATGAAACTAAGAATGTAAATTTTAATCATTTTTATTTTTTCTACCAAATATTTGCCCTGATGAAGGAACTAATTAATAATTAATGCTTTACATTAATCTTATTTTAATGACTTCGTTGTTTTCTTTTCTTGGCTGTAATTTTATGTTTAACAAGCTCTTAGAACAATTATTTTTCAACGATAGTTTCACATTTTACGACAATTTTGTTTGCATACTTTCATTAAAAAAAACTGTCTTAAAGTGATAATCAACTTCGTAAATACATGAGTTTCATCCATTTATCATTTTAATTCTTTTTCCTACTCTACTCTTTGAATTTGATTGCAGTTCCCTTAATGTGTATGGCTTGTGATTTATTACGTGTCGAAATTTTTTCTTCTTTCATTTAAATCTAAAATTAATGTTAAAGGATAATTCTAAAGCATGCATATCAGACAGAAAAAACTTCAGCTTTTTGAATGAAGAAATGGTGAAAAATTTTTATAATACTTTTCTTTGAAAAACGACAAAATTCACAGCGAAGAAAACTGCTCCATTATTCGTAATTAAGAATTATTCATGAAAAATCCCTAAATGTTTTACCATTTTTTCATTCCATCGACTGATTCAATTTGTTTCACTTCACTAAGAGTGTATCAAAAAGTACTAATTTGTCATATTTGATTATTATAACTATCAGTATATTTTTTTATGTAATTTATTATCTTTTCTGTGTCAACAGCACCAATATAATTAAAGGAATTCAAATTGCTTATGTATTTACTAAAATTAGTATTAATTAAATTTTATATACTTTAAAAAATACAAGAAAAGTAATGTATCTGATTCAGAGAGAGGGAGCGAGTTATTAATAAAAATCAATAATTTTAATAAAAAAATGCTTTAGTATTAGTTTGAAAAGTTAAATTATAAGAATGAAAATAATAATATAAGAGTGCAATATTAAAGAGAATATATGTTGTTTTCAGAAGTACTGAATTAATCATATTTTAAACAAACAGAAATAGCAACAAAATTTTACTATCTAACAACTTTTTTAAAAGTCCATACCTGATTTTAAACTAAGATTGAAATATTTTGTACTTGTATCTTAACTTTAATAATAATTCCATTAATATTTAAACTTTATAATAGTACTTTAGTCACAAAACCTTGTTTTATAACGAATTTGAAGAAAAATACAAAAACATAATCATATTGATAAAAGTAAGTAATGCGCATATTCTATTTTTCTTGAATTCCCTACGGTTCTATTTAATCAAAAGTAATAAAAAAATTTTCTTTAATGAAGTTTGAAAACATATTGAAGGATTTTCTAGAAATGTTATAGGTAATGTTCCTGATTAAACGTTTTTTTTTATATATGTATAAAATTCTGAGAAATACAAATTTCTTCAATTTTCATGCTTTCTGCGTTGATTAATTAATCCCATTCTAACAAGTAAAAATAATTAAGCTTAATAAAACGCTTATACCCTTTCTTTATACCTGTAAAAATTAAAATTAGCTATACTATATCGTAATTACCAAAAATCCATAGTGCATAATATTAACAATGTAAAATTTCAATGCGTTCTGTTTTTGTTACTTTGTCTTCGTGATATATAATTGCATCCAGAGCAAGTACTATTTTTGACTGAATTAATATATACATCACATTTAAAATAGCTTTGTAATTACTCTGAGATATTTATTAAGAATAATTTCTGTATGACATTTTTGATATTATAAAACTAGTTATTTTTCTATTTTATAATGTATTGCTTCACTTAATACGATTCTAAATCATAAATTTATAAAAAATTCGTACAATGATATATAAATTGTGTGATTATCGATGTTTCCTTTAGAGATCAAAAGTACAGAATTGTTCATATATTTTTAAATCCATAAAGTTCAACCTAAAGGGCATGACTTTTTTAAATACTTTTCTAATCATCTATTGTATTTCACTTGATAGAATCCAATTATGCTTTTACATATTCACACAAATGAACCACAGTTATCTCATCACCAAACTGCTTTTCATCTGATATAGAGAAGTGATATTATTCATGCGATATGTATTTGTGTCTCCGAACGCATTGCATTCAAATTAAACTATTTGCATGAATAGTTGCTATTACTTCATAGTACAAAATTACTTTACCGTTACCTATTATAAGACATTATGGTTAAATATTTCAATTTTAGACGACCTACAGTTTAAAGCATTGAGATTACTAAAATAAAACAATTAATGATTTTGAGAATGTTCCAAGTTAATCCATATCTTTCCCGATTACTGCAACTGTCAACTGCTACTACTATTCACAGCTATCTGATATTACTACCAGTATTATTTATATATCTATTCCTACAACTCTTTCCTTTTTTTTTTCCTAATGGGCTACAAATTGGCAACCAAGCCTTGTAAGACAATGCAAGTCTCCAAATGTGAGAACTACATAGAACGTCGTTTATCCGAACTTTTATTATCCGGAGCGTCAATACCCGAACCGAAGTCCGGAAACGTTTTCGACACAACACTAAATATTGTTTCGCGTGAGGCCAAATGATGAGAAAATCTAAGATGAGGGATATTTGGGGAATTTCTATTGTCTGATTTGGTAAAATCTGCGCGGAATATTAGGTCAGTTTGCTTCCAAGCAAAGGGTGTATACTTGCTCTTTGTTAAGTTTTGTTGACGTAGAAACCAGGATGGCATGCGATGCAGAAGACTGGATTTCAAATGCTAAATGATGATGAGATTGTTTTTTCCGTGCAAGAAAATCTGACCCTGTCGACAATGAAACGGATGAAGACGGGGACCACAACAACAACGAAAGTAGCTAGGTCTATCAAAATGCTGACGCGTTTCTGCTTTTAAGACAGCTAGGGAGTGGTACGAACAACAGAGTGCTGTCCTACACAACTACTGCTGCTCACGAGAATCAGAGACCTTGCAGCGAAAAACGAAGGAGTACAATGGTATAGCGAAAAATAAGTGATTATTTTCCACAATAAAAGTTGTGCGACATTTTGCACCTATTTTGCTTTTTCTTCCAAGCACGTTTTCCCGCATGTGATGATTTTCAATATTCGTATGGTGGTCTGATTTTATATACTGCATGGATCGCATTCGGTTTTCGGTTAGCCGAACAATCGCGTATCGAACGGTGTCCGGTCCCAATTGATTTAAATAAATAGCGTTCTTCTTTATTTCATATTGGCGCCATCTAGTGGCAGTTCTCATTACCAAATTTGGATTTTGAAGTAGTTTTAAGCTCTTGTTGGATGCTAAATATTGCCGAGAGTACAAGAGCCAAATTGATACTCAAGCCAAGCAAGATTTATGTGCCACATAATCATATGACATGCGTGTCGATGATTTTCGCATCCAGAAATTTATTGACTCAAACCGGGATTGAATCAACAAGCTTGGGCTTACGAAGAGGGCACATTACCTCTAACCACCGAGACGACCCTACAACATTTTTTTGTTCAACGTTGCTTTTACATGCAGAATTTAATTTTTTTTTCAAATAAGAAAGAATGTTGAATATATTGATGGCAAGAGTCAGCAAAGTTTCATTATATCACAAATATGGATGTGAAAAATCTATTTTAAAAAAATTATATAAATATTTGGAGAATTAGTGGCATTAATTTGTTATCATATATCTTTACTAGCTGTTACCCGCCCGCTTCGCTGGGAATTTCATGATGTTTTTATAAATTTTTATGCTTATATATATGTACAAATTATTGATATCTAAGTCTTGCATTAAGAATTCGATTGTATTGAAAAATATACTTATACCTGTAACTGTCGCCTGTTGATAAAAAAGGGGGCAGAACTCATCTAATTTGTGTTTTCTAAAAATCTCTAAAATTGAAGCATAGAATGATGTTTGCTCTTTCGTAACCCAAAAACCAAGTGGATTCCCGCAAAAACCAATTTTCGGTGGATCTCTACTCCGTAAATTGAACATGCAAGCCAAATTTCAAGTCTAAATCTAACAGGAAAAAAACAAAAGTTTTACTATCAATATCCCCGTAATCCCGTTGAGAGCCGTTTTCCAAAATAACCGCTCTTAGCGGATTTCAACTGAACAAAAGAAAAATGCAAACCAAATTTCATTATTATAGTCCTTGTAGCTCGAAAAAGTAATTTTTTCGTCAATACGTCCAGTAACCCCCTGCACCCCCACCAGAACTTGATTTGCTGAAAATACATTCTTAGTGGATCCCTATTCAACAAAAGAAACATGCTTAACAAATTTAAAGTTTGTGGGTCAAACAATTCAAAACAGGAATTTTTTCTTTAACTTCCTTTGACCCCTTGCAACTCTCCTTAGGGGTCAATTTTCGTTTTACTCTTTGTTAGAGGAACTCTATTCCATGAAAGGAACATGCCTACCAATTTTCAAGCAGGATGATCAAATACTTTAAAATGGAAATATTTATCAATTACGCCTCTTAATCTCCCGAAATTAAACTTGGTAGTTCATATTCGCGAAACCCATTTTGTAGCGGTTCTCTACTTTACGAAAGGAATCTGCTTATCAAATTTCAAGACTGTACGTCTAATAGTTTAAAAATGGGGATAATTATCTATAACGCCACTTGAGCCCCCGCAACGCCACTTAGAGGTCTGTTTTCACAAAACCAATTTTGTAGGGAATTGCACACTATGAAAGGAATCTGGCTAGCAAAATTTGAAGACTGTGCGTCCAATAAATTAAAAATGCAAAAAAAAATATCAATAACGCCCCTTGAACCCCTGCAACGTGGCCTAGGGGTCGATTTTCACAAAACACATTTTGTAGTGTATCTCTATCCTATGAGAGGAATCTGCTTACCAAATTTCAAACTGTGCGTCTAATAGTTTAAAAATAGAAACAATTATTTATATCTGCCCTTAACACCCCTTGGGGTCAATTTTTCCCAAACCTGTTTTGTAGCAGATATTTACTCCATGAAAGAAACAGTCCTACCAATTTTCAAGCAGAGAGGTGAAGTAGTTTAAAAACGAAAATATTTATCTAGTACGCCACTAAATCCCCCGCAACGCCATTTAGAGGTCTGTTTTCACAAAACCTTCTTATAGCTGATCTCTACTCTATAAAAGAAATCTACTTATCAAATATAAACACTGTGCGTCTAATAATTTAAAAATGGAAATAATTATCTATAACGCCCCTTAAGTCCCGTAACGCCACTTGAGGGCAATTTTTACGAAACTCATTTTGTAGCGTATCTCTACCCTATGGAGGAATCTACTTAATAAGTTTCAAGACTGTACGTCTAATAACTTAAAAATCGGAATTTCTAACGCCCCTTAAACCCCCCCCCCCGCAAACAATTGCTGCTAATTTGAAATTACAAACAGACACTTCAATTTTATTTATTTTTATAGATAAAGATTGGGATATAATAACTATTGTTTAAATGTGACTAAAAATGTAATAAAAAAAAAGAAAGGATTAAAACTAACCGTAAACACTTTTTGCTTATGAAGCCTTGATTTATTATTTTTAAAAGTGCATCCGAAACAGTCGATGCTCTACTTAACTGAACAGTGAGATAACTATCATAAAAAAATTATGGCACGTGTCAGCGTATTATCATGTGCGCGTAACACTGTTATGTCTCATGAAGAAGCATCGGTCGCCAGTAACCAAAACAACGACTTCATTAGCTCAGCTTGGCGTTCAATTTGGCCTTCATCTTGGCATTCAGTTTCACGTTCACCCGTATAGTTTCCGTTCCCGTAAGAATACGGGAATAAAATATAGCCTATGTTACTCCCCGTTAATGTAGCTTTCCATTAGTGAAAGAATTTTTAAAATCGCACCAGCCATTTCCGAGATTAGCCGGAACAAACAGACAGACAGACAGAAAGACAGACAAAAATTTTAAAAAGTGGTTTTTTGTTATGAGTACCGTATATACTTTTAGTGCATTAAGTAAAAAGCTGCTAATTTGAAATTACAAACAGACACTTCAATTTTATTTATTTGTATAGATGGTAGTTTTAATTACATTAACATTCAATCACAAAGTTTATTGGGAGGAATTTATGAATTTTCTGACTGGTTTTATACATAAAACAAAGTTAAGTGTAAGAATACATTTTTGAAAAGATAGTATGTAATTGTAAGTAATTTGGGAAATTTATGTGCACTTCCATTAGTAAATCGAATGCCTTTCAACTCAATTTTAATGGTGTTAGGTTTTGCTCGCTAAAAACTGAGTTGTAATATCATCTTATTTTAATTCCAAATAAAACGACATTAATGACTAGTTTGAAGTATTTTATTAAAAATAAAAATACATATTTATAAAGAAACTAAATATATATATATATAATTTACAAAAATTCGTTTTAACCTTTTTTTATCCAAGAAGGAATAACCCTATTGAAATAATATTTTAAGAAAAACATTTACCATTTTTTATTTATTTTTATGGCACAAAAACAAAAAAATAATACAATTTTTGCTTTAAATTTCAAAAGTATCATCCAAAGAATCAAAGATATTCTATAATAAGTATAGTACACTTCTCAAAAAAATTAAGGGAGTACATAGATTTTATGAAATTACGAATATATTTCATCTGATAACTAACGTAGAATAAAACATATATAATTTAAAGTGTTGGAGAAAACAGAAGAAGAAACTTAATATGTAAATTAACGTTCATGACGTCAAGAAAAAGGGTATAAGTTCAAAAATCGCGATTTCGTAGCAGCTGTTGTTTTTCGTTGTCTAAGTGTTGAAATTCAATATTTCGGCTATTTTAAGGTGATTGGAAAATGTAACGACAACGCGATCTTCTAGAATCCATGATATCGTTTAATCGGGAGTCGGGCAAACACAAAGAACTTTAGCGGATGCTGCTGAAGTAGCAACATGTGTCAGTGCAAAACTGGGGAATCGATTCCAAGAAACATGACATTGTCGACGTCAGCCAAGAAAAGGTCATCCACGTGCTACGACAGCAAATGATGACCATTATATCCTATGACTAGCTCGTAAATACAGAACAACCAATGCGAGACAGATTTAAAGACAGTTTCTTTTGGCAACAAGGCAAAGGGTCTCAATCCAAAGAATAGGATATAGACTTCATGCGGGTGGTCTGCATGCACGTAGGCCAATGGTGTGTATTCCATTGACACCAAGACACTAGGTGGCTCGAAAAAAGTGGGCTGCTAAACGTCGATATTGGATGCAAAGTGATTGGAGTCAAGTGCTCTTTATGAGCGAGTCTATTCAGTTTAAAGTGTTACACCAGGCGTCTTTTGGTATGGCGAGAAAAGGGTACTCGAAATAACGCTGTATTCGTTCAGAAAAGATCACATTACAGACGAGGTGAATTCATGGTATTTGCTGGAATCAACATAGGCGTTCCATTGACCATTATATCATACGGAATTACAATTGGACGGCTCAAAATATGCAGACGAGATCTTGAGATTCCATGTTGTACCTTACGCTGTATCCATTGGTAATTCAGGATAATACCAGATCTTGTGTAGTTCGCCTTCAGGAGAACTTTTTTGAAGCTGTTACAACATATGGAGTGCCCAGCATGCACTCCTGGCAGTCATGTCCCGTCAAAAATCTAAAGTGAACTATAGCAGCTTTACTAGGAGCCCTAGGAATGCAGGACGGGTTCTCGCTCAAGTTCTTGTCCCTCGACATCTCCGCAGCTTTCACTTTAAAATTATACTTAAAGGCTATATTAGTAAAAAGTCTAAGGGTATTAAAGGTTGAAATTCTCGTGGGTCTTTGCATCTGAATTATAAATCAATTAGATTTGGAATTTCAAGTCAACTAGTTTGGAGCTTTCTGTTAACTAATTAAGATATAAAGACCTCATTCTACGTTAGCTTTATTTTGTTAGAGATTTATCTTTAAAGAAAGTCCTTTCTTAAATAAACTCCCTTTTTCTCCTTTCATATATAATGTACCACTGGATCGAAACAATGACTTGAAATACGGTAATGCCTTAAAGGAGAATCCGGGAAATAAATGTATGCGAGAATGGATATTTATGGTTGAGTTGCTTGGCTGTTGATTTTCTGTCCAAAAGTAACGAATATTTAAAATTTAATGTACCATACTTGAGAAAGTAATTGATTTCTCTTCTTGAAATGTATGCCTAGATGGTTTATTATTCTCATTCTTTGTTTATTATTATTTATTTAATTGCATTTGTATATAAATGGATAACTAAGATGCTGTATGTGTTATTACAGAAACACTTATATCTCAAATATTTCTACAAAAAGAACTATTTCAAATGAATTACCTAGTTGTTCATACAATAGCATAATTTGTAATTTAAATAGTATATTTTGTGTTATAGATTGACCTACGCACAAAATGTGTTCCTAAAATTGTTTCCGTGAGAAAAATTTACTAAATAATTTGAGAAAAATTAAAAATTCATTCCATACGATATAGATAATTTTTAGAAAATGTTAAATTATTTATACCAAATTTTTGCATTATTTTATAATATTACAAATATATGTATTTGATAACTATCAATTAACTAAAAGCACGTGTTGAAAAATAATATAAATTTCCACCACTACGGATATTAATAATTCGCTGATATTATAATCTGAACAGAACATATCTTTCGAGTTTTTAATTACACAAAAATATTAAATTTAGTTTGTAGTTTTTTATATTCTTGTACTTTCAATTTCTATTATTTACTAATTAAATATCATTTCAGCTTGGATTTGCATTGTGATAGTTTTATTTCCACAGCTGATACAACAATATACGTAAGCATGCTTTTCATTAATTGTAGCTGGGAGAGATGTCACTGTATCATAAACATTACAAGATACAAATTCTTCGCGTATTTAAATTCATGTTTATTTATGTTCATTATTATTCAACAATCATACACATAACGTATGTGGTTTTGCACATTTTTGCAAATTTCTAATTATTTTATGGGATATCAGAGGTGTTAACTTTGTCTCGAAGGCTGAAAATATAAACAATCTTCAAATAGATATAATTCTTTGAAATTAAAATTAAATTATTCTAATCCTTTACAAATTATTTATAAAGGAATGTAATTTCAAAAAAGTGTAAAATGTTTAAAATGTAATTTTAAAAATTATAAAAATGTGAAAATAAGAAAATTTCTGTAAGAAACATTAATTAAGTTTTACGTTGCGCATGATATTTTCTAAAATAATTATTACCAATAATTTGCAATAAGCTCTAATTATTAGAAATAAGTTGATTTATAAAGTTAAATGTATCCTTATTATACTGTAGCTATTTTTCTCGATATAATAATAAATTTTTTTTTTTAAAAGTCACAATTATATTTTTTTTAATTTCAATATTTTTTAAATATTTTGGAATAAAAAAGATATATAGTGCTAAAATTAGGTGGGGTTTAAAGAGTATGATACATTTTATAATTCTACAAAGTTTTATACACCAACGGCTACTATTTTAGAAAATAGCATGTGCAACGTGAAATTACTTAATATTTATTACAAAAATGTTTCTTATTTTCATATGCTTATAATTCATAAAATCATGATTATATTTTAAACATTTTGTACTTTTTTAGACCCACATTCCTTTATAAATAACGTGTAAAATATTCGAATTATTTAATTTTAATTTCAAAAATTATATCCATTCGAAAATTGTTTCTATTTTCAGCCCTAGAGACAAAATTAACACCCCTGAGACCCCAAAGTTATGACTCTATCGTTTTCTCATATACGTTTTCTTAAAGTACGTGACTATTATTCATATAAACAATGAAATTTATCATTGCTTCCATTTTTTTAACGTCGAACTTTGAAAAATGCTTTGTACCTTACCTTTTGGAGATTAGTGTAATTGAAGTGATTTATTGATTAGTTGTTTATTAACGTTACAAATTGTAAATCTAAACAATACGAGGGCTATGTAAATAATCCAGATTAATTATCTGAAATAAGATCTAAATCCTTAAAAGCTTAATATATTATAAAGTAAGTAAAGATGACGTTAAGATAAAACAGGAGAACTCTCGCCTGTATTCTTAATGAACCACCAACGGTGATCATATATTTATATTCATATGTTTTTCTCCATTAACATCATTTATAGAGAAAAATTGTCCCGTGACTTCCTTCAATACTTCAAGTTGCATACTCTGTTGTTTGCTTTTAATTTATGCGCCCTGTCACCAAACAACTTCCCCAAGTTTGCGTTCGTGACACTGAAATAATCATATACTTAAAACAAAAGGAAGGAATAAATTATACTTAGATGTGTCAATCGATATTAAAGCGCTATATATATATAACTTATCTAGCAGGGTTTATCTTAAAGTGTTTAGTGTTTTACTGTGCATAAATTAAATGTTACTTTTTGATCTAAATTTTACCAAAAACCGAAAAATTGCACAAAAATCAAAAATTTTAATATTTAGAAATTGTATAGTTGTTATGTGAAATAAAATTATTATATAAGAGGTTGATTTTTTTAAAACTCATTTTAGACTTTTGACAGGGCATGACTATCTGAGATCTCATCTCTACAGAATTGGTATCACCGTCTCACCGGACTGTTCTCTGTGTGACTCTGGTCAGCCTATGAGCGCTGAACATTTGGTCGAGTGCCCTGCCACTAATTAGTCATAGTTCTATTGTCGAAAAATATTGGAGAACATGTGCACTAATGGCATAGGTGCTATTGTAGTGCGTGGCATTTGTAAAATGAAATAAATATTTTTTTTTTCTGACACTTTTTAAATCCACCTGTAACTGATCTAAGAACCACAGAGGACAGACTTGGTTTTGAGACTTATATTGACATAGGGAATAAGTGAAATTCAGCGAAAAAAAAAATTAGTTCCTAAAATCGCCGATAGAGGTATTTATGGCTCTGTAGCTTGTCTAAACGAAAATTAGCCTAAAACGAGAGTATAAAAAGCAAAATCAAATTTAACTTTTCATATGCAACAACCGCGCCTGTAATTTGGCTTATAAAAACTTTAGACAACTCCAAAGTATAATATTCTCCTCTGAAGTGAGTCAGCTTAAGTGAATGTGCAACTCGTACTGCCAGAATGCGCATTATTGGTAAAGCTGTGTTATCTTAACTATCATTAGCTTCTTGTGATTTTAGAGCCCGATAGAAGCTACTTAAGGAAGCCTTATCACTTTCTTCTTTCTTTGAAATAAATGATTAAGAAATTCAAAGAAAAATGAGTTACTGACATTTCACTCAGACGTAAACCTGTTCAATAGAAGTGATAATAGATGTTGCAACTATAATTGTTGACGGATCACAAGGAACCATTAATACACATATCATGAGCAGTTAGACTATTCTTTATGACATGTCGTGTATCTCACAGGAAATGTGTAGAATGCATGGTGTAGTTTCTGAGAAGGGTGGACATTCTCAATGGGGTCCATTCCTTGCCGAGCAAGAGAATGTAGGGAATAAAACCTAACATTTCACTATTATTCTGCACGCGTTATAGTTTTCCCCCTTTTATAACACTATTCTACATTGTACAGAACCATAAATATCCCTATCGGCAATTTGTGAAGCTAACTTTTCTCTCACTCTCTCTATCTCTATCTCTATCTATCTATCTATCTCTATCTATCTATCTATCTATCTATCTATCTATCTATCTATCTATCTTCACGGAATCCTACTTTCCACGTCATCATTCGTCTCCATATCAAGTTTGGTGCTATTTCTTATACAGGGCGAACTACAGGGGGTTCTGAATAGTGTCAGTTTAAAAAAAAATCCTTTGCATATAAAAGTAGAATAATTGGACAAAAGTAATAAATTTATTGAAAATTTTAATATATACAAAAAATAAAGTCCATACAGTAGTTACTTTTTTTATTTTATTATAATTTAAATGGGTGGATAATAAACAAAATAATTCGGTTGAGGTAATAAATTTTCAAGCAATCTTTCCAAAAAAAAAGTATTATTGTTGTTTCTAGTAAATTTATTATAATTTTATTTCATTTTTTTTTAAATTATTTGAAACTATTTTTTTTATTTCTGTACAAAAGCTGAATGATCTTCTATAACTCTATGATATTTCCACCATTCAAAATCTGTTTAAATTTCTAACAAATTAACAATAAGAAAATTCCATCACTAATAAATTACTTCTATCTCGTGTTTTAGTAATACAAATCAATTTAGCTCACGTAATTCGAATTCCAAAAAAGTTCCAAATAATGAATTCTCTTCGAAAGTAGTGTGGTGCATACGTAGCTTCAAAAAATAGCCTTACAATTATTTATTCTCTCTATGAAGTTTCCCATTTTCTTACTTTTAAAAAACGAAGCATTTCTCCAATAAACTTTGTTGAATTAAAAAGAGGGTGAAATTTCTGACAAGAGAACAATTTATTTTCCTTTGCATTCATCGACTTTCAAGAATTTTTCCTACTAGACTTAAAGTTATTACCTGTACATGTAAACATCGATGCGCTGTCATAAATCAAAGCCTTCGAAAAAGAATAACCATCATTCATTCAGGTAAGTGAATGGGAAAGAAAAATCATTTGTAACTATCACCGACAAAATATTTTCTTTTAATGTTTCAGAGACATATTAAAGAGGTATTTTGAGAATCTAGAAAAGAAGTATTTTGGAGTCCATCAGGTTTTCCAGCATTTCTTTTTCAAAATGTGAAATTGAGATTAAATTCAAGCGAGTGAATTTGGATTCGTTGCTATAGGCCATGAAATATCAAATGGATAAATTGAAAAGAATTTGAGATACATAAAGCAAAAAACATGATAATTTTTTACTTATGCATTTATCTCAATATGAAATGTTAGTTTTATTTCCATTCTATTACAGAATTTTATTTTTATTTGCACGATATTTTTCACTATATTTGAATGAAACATATTTAATTTGTGTTTTTCTTCGCTTGTTCTACCAACAATGTCTTTTTATCAATTATACCTTCGATGTTTCTTAAAATCTATAATTTTTTTCTAGTCTCAGCACGTATCTGGAGATTATAATCCCGAAACTCAACCTCAAGCACGCATGGGCTGAAAGGAGGGGGGGGGGGTAATATCAGTTCTGCAAAAAATAAAAATTCCACAATACTTTGTTTAGTAATGGCAGCATGATTCTGAAAATGTGAAAAATTGATAAGTATTAAATGCACGATTAATTGTTTCTTAAAATAAAAGAGAAATATAATTCTAAATAGCTTTTAATAGATTATTTATGCAGACGAAATTAATTTAAGATTCAGCATAAATTTTCTGGGTGTTTATTAGAGTAATACAGCAATAACTCAAGAAAAAAAAAAAAGAGAGAAACGCATTTAAAAACTTCCAACTTTCTGTCACTACATTTTTTTAAATAAAATGATTGTTCACAGTTTTGTATGCAAATATCTTGAAACTTCTAGATGTTTTTCTCCGAACTTTATTGTGCTAGTTCTTAGAAGTTATTTCCGACATTTGTGATGCGACAGTTAGAAAAAAACATTCATGCTACTTTAAGTTCTAAAAAATTCCTTCATGCTTGTAAAAGGCAGAACACTACGAAGAATCGATATTTTTTGCCATGGTTATTTATTCAAAGAGTGGATTTAAAAAAAAGTTAAAGTAAAAGAATACACAGACGAAATGTGTTCGGATTACTTCCAAAATCGTGACAAAAAATATATGAGGCAGTGTTCCCTAATGTTATGGTACCTCTTTTTTTACAGAGGCTTGTTTATGAGTTTATACGATCACGCATACAAAAAAAGTAGTAGGATTACTATCTCCAACCGAAACAAAAAAGAAATCGAGAAAGATTTTTAAAAAAAATGATGCGCTGCGATAAAAAAGTAAAAAAGGAGTGGTGATATAAAATTCATGAAAGTGCAACAAAACGATAAGAAGAAAAATAAAGGTTTTGGTGACAAATAAAATTACGTGCTTACTGGAAGTTGCAGCAAATAAAGATGAATATTTTAAATTGGACAGAAATATCTATCTCTAAACTTTATATATATTTATAAAAATGGATGTTTGTATATATGACCTTACATTACTCCGTTCAACCGATCACTATGAAAATTAGCATGCATAACTATTTTTTGTGAAGAAGGTTTTTGTACTATC
>BMAO01027296.1:0-68369 GCA_019973975.1 Trichonephila clavata | reverse complement strand
TTGTTGTGTTCCGACCGCAGGGTCTCATCACCACCAGGCCATGTGTATTCCCTCCCTTGCGTGAGGGGAGAAACCGCTCAACTCCCCACCGAGGGAGCATTAGCTGTAACCTTTAACCTTTTCCTCACTACCCACGTGGGATTACCCCTGTATGTTCAACGTCGAGTGCTCGTAATTAAAATTACTGTTCCGGTAAGCTTCGCAGCAATTATTTTGTTTTTCTCTTAACTTTATTATCAAAGAACCTGCTATTTATATAGGGAAACTCTATTTCTCCCACATTTTTGGCGTCAACGATTTTTTAAGCATGGCTGTTGAAAGTCTTAGAGTGAAGCAGAAATCACTGCGTTCAAAGTTTCACCATGTGCTGCACTTCGATTGAGGAGGCGTTGAAAAGGATAGTTCATTAACGGACTTGTATGCCCTTCCAAAGACAGTTAATGGATAAATTTACAAGGCTGGATACCGTGCAGGAGCAGATTTTGGAATTGCTTCTAAGCATGAAACAAGGAGTAGTGAATATGAAGAGGACTCACGAAAGCGGAGAAATACCGCGATAAAATGAGTCAATTATCAGCGGACTGGAGTATGCTATTAGTCAAAGGCTAAATAAACCGCAAAGTGAAGCTGGGATCTCGCATAATAACAATAGAAAGTTTAAGCTTCCTAAAGCTTGAACTAACGAAATTCAACGGTGAACCAAAGGACTTTCTTTAATTTCTGGTCGCAGTTCGAGAAAATTCACATGGATTCGGACATTCCTGATGATGATAAAATGCATTATCTCATACAATGCAGTGTTCCAGGATCAAAAATGTTCAGACTGATAAGTAGCTTTCCACCTACAAAGGAAAACTACAGCAAAGCGTGCAGCAGGTCAAGGAACGATTTGGCCGAGAAGATCTGCTTGTACAGATCTATATAAGAGACTTGCTTGGTTTAGTCATGCAAAATGCCAACGGTAAAATAAAATTTGAATTAGCCGAACTTTATGATGTCTTAAAGAGCAAACTCCTAGCTCTAGAATCGCTTGGAAGGACGCAAGAGAAGTTCGGCCGATTTTTTGGAGCCCCTCGTGGAATCATGTTTACCGGAGGCTGTGCTACGGGCCTGGGAGAGAAGCAGGAATACGGACCCGGCCTTGGAAGGTCAAGGGAGCGGCCGAACCCTCGAAAGATTGATGACTTTTCTCCGCAGGGAGGTCGAATCGGAAGAAATGATACTCCTCGCTCGCACTGGATTGGGGTCCTCACAACGTCAGAAAAGCAAAGCCACTGTAGAGGAGCCATTCTTGGCTACAAGTGCTGCTCTCGACAACACAAAAGGAGAGAGGTCAGGCAAGCAAAATTTTGTTTATTTTTGTTCTCAATGTAATCACTGGAGCTCTAACTGTCTCATTGCTAAAAAATTATCGTTAAATGATAAAAAGAGTATTTTAATTAGAAATCGTGCATGTTTTCGATGCTTAAATAAAGGTCATAATGCTCGTTCTTGCAGATTAAAAATGTTAAAATGCATGAATTGTGATGATAAAGGCCATCACACTTTATTATGCAATAGAAATGAAGAATTTGATTTAAAAAATGAGACAGTTAAAGCTACCATTAGTAATTCCCTTGCTAATCAGTCTTTAATTACTAATGTATATTTGCAAACTATAGTTTTGAAACTGTGTTGTAATAATAATGAAATGGTTTTGCGTTGTTTACTAGACAATGGGTCTCAAAAATCTTACTTAACTCAGCGAGTAATTGATCAATTGAATTTAAAACCGGTATCAAAACAAACCATTGTTAATGGTTTGTTTGGGGGCAGAGAGACTGCTCAAGAAAACATTTTCTATACGATGTTATTATTAAGAGTATAGATGACAGTTTTTCTTGTCAAATTAAAGTTCTTTCTGAAAATAAAATATGTGGATACTTGCCTAAAGTAAATGATTGCAGGTTCTATCTGAAATTAAAGAAAAGGGTATCATTGTGCCTGATTTATGCAGTTCTTTAAATGAGATAGATATGCTTTTAGGAGCTGATGTAATTAGTGTAATTTGTCAGGTAGAACAATAAAATTAATGTCGGGTCTGATAGCTATTGGTACTATGTTAGGGTTTACTTTAATGGGTAAATTGAGTCAAATAGTTAATGATAATACTGAGATTTCCGTACCTGCCACTCGGGAAAGACAATTAAATATGTTTTTTAAATCAGTTGAATGTTACAGAATTATGGGATATTGAAACTATAGGGATCAGAGATCCAGTAGAAAATGTTAAAAGTGAGATACAGCATTCAGATATGATTGAAAGATTTCAGAGAAACATAGAAATACTTCCAATGGCAGATATGAAGTGGCGTTACCTTTTTAAAATAGAGGGCCAACTTACGGATAACAAAGGCTTAACTCTGAAAAGACTTAGAAGGACGTGTAAAAAAAATGAGCGAGAAAAATTTTTTGAAAGAATATGCTAGTATTTTTGATGAGTGGGAAGCACTAAAAAATTATAGAAAAAGTCTCTGAAGGAGATATCGAAACTGATGCTTATTATCTTCCCCATAGAGCTGTGTTTAAGAATTCTGAAACAACAAAAACAAGACCTGTGTTTGATGCAACAGCTCGAGAAGGAAATAATCCTTCGCTTAATGATTGTTTACTTAGAGGTCCTAATTTAATAGAGTTGATACCGGATATTTTGGATAGATTTCGTATGTACCCTATTGGCTTATCGGCTGACATTGAAAAGGCCTTTTTACAAATAAGTGTCACGCCTGAACATAGGGATTTTTTAAGGTTTTCTACCCTCATGAAAACAAGGAAATAGTTTATCGGCATTGTCGGTTGGTGTTTGGGGTGTGTTTAAGCCCATTTTTGTTAGCTGCCTCTATCAATCACTTACTGGATAATACTCCCTCAAAATATGTAGCTATTGTATCTAAGCTTCGCCATTCCTTTTATGTTGATAATTGTGTAACTGGCGTGTCAGATGCACAGGAGATTGAGTCATTTGTCAATAAGGCTCGAGAAATTATGTCTAATGGATGCTTTAATTTGAGGGATGGGAAAGCAATGTCAAACAAGAATGTATTTCAAAATCTGAGGGGATACGAATATATTAGGTTTAACTTGGAATTTGGATAAAAGACACTCTAAGATGTACGGTTAATATTGCAATTTTGGAAAAATTGACCCAAATGACCAAAAGAACAATTTTATCAGCTATTCAGGGAATATTTGATCCTTTAGGGATTTTAACGGCTGCTACTCTATTACCCAAAATTTGGTTACAAGAAACTTGGAAATTGAAATTAGCTTGGGACAGTCCCCTACCACTTGGATTGTGCAATAAATTTGATAAATGGTTTAAAGAAATTTTGCTGCTTAAAAATGTAGAAATCCCCAGATATTGTGAAATAAATTCAGATTCAGATTTTCATGTTTTTGTAGATGCATCCAAAAATGCTTATGCTGCCTGCATCTTTGTAAGGACTAAATTGGCATCAGGTATCAAATTACATTTACTTAGAGCTAAGTCAAGAGTAGCTCCTACTAAAGCTGTGTCAATGCCCCGGTTGGAACTTCTGGCTTGTTGTGTGGGAGCCAGGTTAGCTAATTCAATTAGAAGCTCACTTGACATACCTGATTTAAATATAACATATTGGTCAGATTCTATGGTAGCCCTTCATTGGATAAAAAATAACGGGGAATGGTCGATTTTTGTTTCGAACCGAATTAAGGAAATAGCTAAAATTTCTTCTCCGGGAAACTGGAGACATGTTCCAGGGCGAATGAATCCCGAAGATGTTCTATCTCGTGGATGCTCTCCACGACATCTTTTAGAAAGTAAATGGTTTGAAGGTCCAGACTGGTTAATTGGAGATGCTAAAACTTGGCCGATAAATGAGTTACAATGCGAGGCTAAAGTTCTCGATTGTGAGAGCTGAAAAATTAAGCTGTGTAATCTTAACGTTACAGATAAGAGAGAAACATGGTATTCCATAAAATTCTCTAATTACCACTCTATTGTTCGCATGATAGCTTGGGTTCTGAGATTTTTAAGTAACTGTCGTAAGCAATTAAAGAATAGAAAATTAAAAGAACTTTCAACGTCCGAAATTGAAAAGGCCGAAAATACCTTAATATGCTTAGTACAAAAAGAATATTTTCCCGAAGTAAACAATATCCCACATGTAAATACATTCATAGACAATGAGGGCTTAATTCGGGTTAAAACTAGAATCACGGAACGTAAGGATGATCCTAATTTCTTGTCTCCTATTCTACTACCAAATAATTGTATTTTTACTCAAAGATTATTATCACAAGAAAAACTGTCATGCAGGTACGCAAATGCTAGTCTCAATTCTTAGAGAAAAATGTGTTGGATTTTGAGGGCAAGGAGGACAGTCAGAAATGTCATTCAAAATTGTGTAAAATGTAAAAGATACAACGCAAAATCAGTTAAAAGTGAATCTGTATCTTTACCGGCTGATAGAGTAAGGGATACTAATGTGTTTGAAGTGACAGGCATTGATCTTGCCGGACCTCTCTTTCTAAAAACTGGTGAAAAGGTGTGGATTGTACTCTTCACGTGTGCAGTGTATCGTGCAGTGAATTTGGAGCTGGTTACAGCGTTGACAACCAATAATTTTTTGCTGTGCTTACGACGCTTCATAGCCAGAAGGAATAATTTCAAAGGTGCTGTCCGGGAGTTCAAAAACCTGGACTGGATAAAAATTGAAAGGGAAACAGAGATTCAACGCATAAAATGGAAGTTTAATCCTCCCACTGCAGCATGGTGGGGAGGTTGGTGGGAGAGGCTCATAAGAGTGCTTAAAGATCTCTTAAAACGCACTTTAGGGAATGCAATCTTGACGTATGAAGAGCTTCTCACCATATTATGTGATTGCGAATCTATTGTCAACAGTCGTCCTCTGACTTATGTGTCTGAGGATTCTGATGACCTGGTACCTTTGACACGTGCAATGTTCCTGATGGGAAATTCCTCTATTGAGGTGATAGATTTAGATCTTTGTGATTTTGCGAAGTTTCAGAGAAGGGTCAAATTTTGAGCGAAACTTTTGAAAGATCTAAGAGGAAGGTTTCGTAAAGAATATCTTGGGTTATTAGTGCAAAAGGCTCATAAGACGTCTCGAGCCTTTAAGGTTGGCGAGATAGTTCTCATCGAAAATCCAAACAAGAAGAGACTTTACTGGCCTTTAGGCAAAGTTGTCGAGCTGATTCCTGGAAGGGACGGAAAAGTACGCACCCTAAAGCTGAGATGCAGCAATTCCGAGATCATTCGTCCTATCCAGAGAGTTTTTCCTTTGGAAATTCAATCTGCGGAAACGGCAGAGTCAGATGATGTTCTATTGGATGCTGATGCTCCTAAAGTTCCTTCTGCTACCCTTGATGTCTCTGAGAGTACAATGATACCTGTAGATGCTCCTCTTAATCTGCCTAAGATGTCAAGATATGGACGTACTATCCGAAGACCCAAGAGACTTAAGTGTTTTCAATGTCACTACTATTTTTGAGTCTGAGTAGACTCAAAAAGGGGGGAGGATGTTGTGTTCCGACCCCAGGGTCTCATCACCACCAGGCCATGTGTGTTCCCTCCCTTGCGTGAGGGGAGAAACCGCTCAACTCCCCACCGAGGGAGCATTAGCTGTAACCTTTAACCTTTTCCTCACTACCCACGTGGGGATTACTCTTGTATGTTCAACGTCGAGTGCTCGTAATTAAAATTACTGTTCCGGTAAGCTTCGCAGCAATTATTTGTTTTTCTCTTAACTTTATTATCAAAGAACCTGCTATTTATATAGGGAAACTCTATTTCCCACAACTATACTTTTTAATAATTTTTTAAAAATATTTTCAGTTTTATATTACAGAATTTTAAGTTTAATCACGTTTTAAGCATAGCTGAAATATGAATCTTATTGTGAACAATGGTTATAATGAATTTTGAGCAAAGTAAGAATAGAACTCTGAAAAATAAATTATTCCCTTTATATATTAGCTAAATCACAATATAAACATAATTTTGGACTGTTTTTTAACTGAAAAATTATATGGAATTCAAGTCAATTTTTGTTTAGCATAAGCTGGAAATAATTTTAATTCTAAACAGTATTTAAAAGGCAATGCATGTAATATTCCTACCATTTTATAATAGTCAATATGATATAGATAAATATAAAACAATTTTCTTTTTTTATCATTAATACATATATATAATTATTACATTATATATATATATATATATATCAATATTTTTTTAGTTATGTTTCTTAGAATCTGTCTTCTATCATTTAGCTTTGTGGGTAGTATAATTTTGTATTATTATTTTTTTTTCATTTTATTATACTATATATAATATAAGAATTGCTGTAAATGAAAATATGATTTAATTTCAGCTGCAAAAGTTAAAAGGATTTTGTAACAATAATCCTCAAGTGTCTGTTTAGAAAAAAATTGCTAAACCTGATTCAAATGTTATAAGGATTAATAAAAATTCACTAAAAATTGCAAATAATCAAAAATATATCAATAAACTAAAATATTTTACTCTTCTGTTTTAAGTCTACAATATAGTTACAGTGCTACATTTGTTTTTCCAGTTTCATTTAATATTTTTAAATATTTAATTTTAATTTTTATTTTATAAACATACCATATTTCTAATGTGAACTTGTATACAACAAATAAACAAGGAAAACATATTTATATCTTAAAATTCAAACAAAAATTGAAAAAACATTGAAATTGTTCAGTAGTAAAGTTATAAACAATAAACGCACAATATTTATAATAGGTTATTAGATTCACACATACTGAAATACACACTCAACACAGCATATTTAAAAAATACAATACATTGCACTTTTTTATTGTAATTATTTTAAAGTAGCCAATAATTCATAACGAGCCAAATGTAGCAACCCCAAAACAGAGAAATTTGAATTCCAACTCTGTAAAAAATAGGAATATGTGCTGCCAACGAAATCGCGCATTACGTGTCCAGCCTTGTTTGTTCCTTTTATCTGTCAGACTTAATTATACAGTTATCACTTTACTGAAATGAACTGAACTGAACATATTCACTGAACTGAATATATATGTTCACCGTACTGAACTGAACTCAACATATTTGTTGATTCTGCTGCTAGTACCACCTTTTACATGTTTTTTCCTGTTAATGGGAGATGATTTAAATTTTAACTTACATTTTGCTTTAAATATGATGTCTTGTACAGAAAATTAACTCATTTAAGATGCCCAACACTTTCCTCAGATTGAATTTTTGATTTTGAATTGAATCTAAATGAGGAATGCACTATCATATCTTATGTTCCTTGCTCTTCTGTTATTTGTGGTAATTCTTATTTTGTTGTGGTTGATTGTACAAATGGATTTAGTTTTGGCTGACAGCGATTTTTTTTTGCCCTGATTGTTTAAAAACTTTCATGATTAAATATCATTTGATATGCCTTGCATATTAAATTTTTGAATAATCTGCATCAATTGATTATTCAATCGAGTCTTTAAAAAGTGATCGATTACTAAGCTACTATTATTGTGAGTACTTCCATTTCGAATTTGGTTACCTAAAAAATCTTAACCATCATCTTAATAATATTCATACATCTACGATTAATCCAATGGGTAATTATTTGTGTCTCCTGTGGTACAGTAAATTTGAAAAGCGAGAATAATACTTCATTTTAAGAATGTTCATGATATTGATGTGAATCATGCTGAGACAGATTTTAATTATTTCGCATGGAAGGCAGAAATAGAAAATCGTAGCAAGTCAAAATTTGTGCCTTATAAGGTTTCATTGCGTTTCTTTTAAATTTCTAATCGATGTGATCAGCCAGTGTTATTTTTTTCTCCACCTGTTACAGAAAAAGTTAAGTATATACAATTACAGTTTTTATGTTTGATATGGCATAGTCTTTTTTTAATGCTTGAAAATCTAAAATGTGTTTATGACAAAAACGTTTTTTTTTTTCGTGCATGGCATATTGACAGAGCCTGGAGAAATTTTTTTAAAAATAAATATCAACGGTGTGTGTCAAAAAACATAAAATTATTAAATTACTTTGAAGAAGATACTGACACTATTGATTTTTTAAATTACTCTTTATCTTGTTATTTAGAAAATGCATCGAGCTTCTCATGCTATTATAGGCTCCACAGTGGCATTAACATAAACATTCTTGTAGAACGAATGCAGCAAACATTGATATATATTTGTCTTTGTTAGAAAAATGCTAGGACATTATTCAAGGCTATATATGTTATGATGTTCATAAGCGATACAATGACTGATTGCTTAATTATAGCAAATAAAAGTAAATTGAAGTGTAGATGAGTTAGTCGCGAATAATATGAGATTTGAGAATCAGATGTAAAACAAGTGAAACAGTATCGTTACAAGTGTTAAGGAATGAAAATGGGTACATAATACAGAAATAAATTATGCATGAAAATAACAAAATTTATACATGGTGCTTATAGTGCATTGAGTGTTATATATGCAGTTGTATTGATTCATCAGTTAGATGGAATGTGTGAACACATACATTATGTACATTAGCATATTAAAAATACCACTATTTATGCAACTAATGTAAGACATAATGGATCTCCGCAACTAGAAGTTAGTTATTTATTAAATGTACAAAAAATACATTTCCCAACTGTTAATAAGGAGATATTTCAATTAATAAAAATATAGTATCCAAAGATTTTCAAATGCAAAATCAAAAGAGGAACCTGACCTAAATTTTTACATACTTCAAAAAATTATATTGGATCACAAAAGTTCATCCACACAGTCCCACTGAAGAATTTTAATATATCTTGTAGAAAAAAAGTTTTAATAATAGTCAATAGTGCCTATTCACATGTTGGTTCAACTTTTTTCAGAAAAATGGTAACTATTTCTACTGTTTTTGAACTAGGTTTGTGCTGAGAACCTTGCTTTCATTTAATCTAAAAACATTTTCCTTCTCTCTCTGCTTGTGTTTCATATTTTAATGTGTCTGGTGATACTTTTTATTATTTATACATAATACTCTGTTATTCTTCAGAACCTTTTTTAATAATCAAGTAATTGCAACTCTGATACTAAAAATGATCAGGAACAATGCATGATGCAAAAAGTCAGAACTGGGTCTTGTCCCCCCTATATTGCTGATGCCTGGGATAGGTTGAATTATTCTGTGGTTATAGAAAGTTTGTTTCTGTTGGTCTTCGTTTAGCCTTACTTTTTCTTTACTTATTACTTTTATTACTGCTTTCCTTTTGCTTTCAAATATTGTCCATACAATCAGTCATTGACTTATTATTTTCAGTCAATAGTTTCAATGTGGGAAAATATATTTTAATAAAACTGAATAAATCCCATATTTTAAACTATTATTTAATACTTATCAAGTTTTCTAATTTTTCAACCCCATGAACATTAATTTACATGTTGTATGCTGGCTCTTTTATTATATGTAGAATTGTACGAAACTAATTCAACATTGTAACTATCTCGTCACAATATGAATATCTCATTATGGTGTTGTAAATTGCCAAATGCTGCTTTATTTTTAATTTTATTATCAAAATTAATAACAAACTTCAAGTGTTTTTTATACTAGTGTGAAAAAAGCATCTAAACAAATAGGTTAACAATAAGGAAAACAAATGAATATATAATGTTACTTTATACCAAATAAAAAATAACCAAAAATCACTATATAACTTGCTATGAAAGAGTAAGTCAAGGATGAAAATAAGAATTCTATTGGAGATGTTTATTCTCCTTAAGTCAAATTTTTAGCAAAAGAGATAACTTTGCGTAATCACAAGAGACTTCATTCCTGTTTCTAAGGCATTGGCCTCACAAATCTTCCAAAGTACGCATCTGAAGTTTTCAAAAAGTTCCATGCATGTTTGAAAAATATACAAATTATACTGTATAAAATTTCAAAATGAGTAACTTGAAGGAGAATTTGGTTCCTACAGCCCAAGGATTGGTGCTAAAAATTGTATACAACTTTTGAAAAGTTAGATTTTAAATTATGATACTTTTTGAATATGGCACAATAATGCCTAGTCATGAAATTTATAATAAATCTCTATGTATGATTCATTTAAAGGTGTGCTAGGAAAGAATTTTTTTTGAAAACACACACAGTACAGCATTAACAATATAATAATTTTAACATATATCACTTGATCTATGGTAATGTAAATATCAAGATTGGAAAATAGTCATTTTTTGCTTTTGGATACCAACAGAAAAAAAGTGTTGAAATAAATTAACCATGTGAATTAATTAAAAGGCTCGATAGAGATAAATGGATATTATCCACTTAACAGTTGCAACAGCACTTTTGGCACATTAAGTACAAAATAAAAATAGAATTTATGTAAGGGGAATTAACTCATAACCCTAGTATACAGGCATAGGCAGCTCCTTAAAGGGCAGTTCTCTATGTGTGCTTATTCATGACAAAATAAGATTATGATTAATTGCCAATACACAATTCATACTATGCTCAAAATTCAGCTTAATCATTACTTCAAGATGCAATATAAAAAAAACTATATTTCTTATTAAAATTTTTTTTGTTTAAAAATTCTTATTGAATCATCCAAATATCAGCAATTTTAGGACTAGAATGAATTGGTATAGGTATATTTTGTTTTAAAATTTTTAATATATATTATTTAAATTTGAAATGAATTTTTAAATTAGGGACCATAGCATTGATTTGTCTTTAAATTTGGTTTCCAAAATTTGGTCTTTTGAAATTAAGTGCATACAGTTCATAATATCGTGGCATATAAAATAAACCTAGCTTTCATGCTGGAGATATCATATGATTCTTTTCTGCATGCCGAACTCCCTGACATGAACATGTTGCGTGGTAATATACACAGATGATTGGGAAGGAATCAGAATGAAACATTTATATTGTTGATATGAGCCTTCCTTTGGTATATGACGCTGTTCAACAAGCTTATATGATTTTTTAAGTCTACTGAAGCATGCTGCAATATAATTGGATTTGTGGTCATTTTTCCTTACTCTCTCACATTCTTACTAGAAAACTTATGAATTAACAATGAGGTGAAAATGAATTTATAATTTAAAAACTTGACTCAATCCCCCCTTCATTTTGTCTAAATTACTATATTTTTTCAATTTACCCCTGTGAAGAACAGATATCTGCTAGTGCATATATATACATACACAATTTATGTTAATCTAGAAAATTTCTATTCCATTTATAATTTGTTAAATATTTTTTCCAAATTCACATGAAAAATATCCATTTATGAATGTTAAAAAAACAAATATTTTATGTATTATAACTTTTAAAAAGCTGTACATAGACATAAAGAATGGATTCATTCTCTTCAGTTTATGCAGCCACAGTACTCCTCCACCAGTGAACAGGATGAACGTTACAGGAACCATTTGGATGGGTGAATTGTGCAACCAGAATGAGTTACATATTGAGCAGGTGGTTCAGCAAATCTCACTCGAAGCTTTGAAGACTGCTCAGAAGTGCCCTGTTTTGAATCATGTGGAGTAGTTGACACAGTTGATGGTGAAGTGCTTGTGGTTGAAGATTTACCAACAAAAGTTGGCTTAGAAGGATCAGCAAAGAAACAGGGTTTCAATCTATCAAAGAGATTGTCTGAGAAACTCCTTTGATGCTGATGTCAAAATACTTTGCATATCGCATCGAGTATGATCCTTCGTAAGGTGGCCGTAATGAAGTTTGGATGGAATCAGTACAGACAAATATGCGAGTACATGTTGCAAGATCACGGAAAATAAAAGGCTTCTTTTTTGTATGATGAGCTGGTAGAATAGGACGTAGGTCGACGGTTGTTGCACAAAACTGGATGGAGATGCAAGTTTCGAGTCATCTAGGAAATCGCCTGGTAAATGTAAATTTTCTCCAAAAACCAATTCAGCTGGTGTAGCTTTCAAATCATCATGAATTGTGGTACACAGTCCAAGGAGGACAGTGGGTAGGGATTGATACCATGTTACATCACCATGATGGCTTTTGACGTGGGATATCATCCATCTCTCCACCAAACCGTTAGCCTGAGGATGGTAGGGTGTTATGCGCTTGTGCTTGAAGCCTAATAATTTGGAGAGTTTGTAGAACAGTTCCGATTCAAACTGAGTGCCTTGATCAGGAACTATGTAAGACAGTGAACCAAACTTTGAAATCCAGCCACCATAAACTGCAGTTGCTACTGTTTCAGAGTGAATGTCCATGACTGGTAAGGCTTCAGGCCATCTGGTGAAATAATCAAATATAGTGACACAATACTGATATCCTGACACTGTAGGTAATGGTTTGATTATGTCAAGATGAAGTTCATCAAAGTGTTTGCTGACAAGTGGAAATATCCCAATTTAACTGTGGACATGCCTGGAGACTTTACATTTCTGGCAGTCAATGCAGCCTCAAGACCATGTAGTAACGTCGCGTCTCAAATTTGACCAGAAGAATTTCTTTAAATTAGTTTGACAGAGCTTCAAATACCAGGATGAGATGTTCTGTAGTAGCGTTCAGATTTCTCTTCGAAAAGCAGCAGGAATGTAAGGTTGAGGTTGATCAGTAGAGACTTCACAGGTGATCATGTACTCCTATCCTATGACTGGTAGTTTATTGAACTTCAAATGGTAATTGCTGAGAGAAGTGAGTTTTTTGAGCTCCTGATCACTGTCTTGAGCATTTGCTATTGGTGCATATTCAATTGTTGTTGGTAAACATATCTCATCGATTCTTGATAAAGCATCAGCCACAATGTTGTCTTTGCCTGATATATGTTGTATTGTAGTTGTGTATTGGCTAATGAAACCAAGATGTTGCTGGTATCTATATAAGTCAGTAACAGCCTCTGGACAGAAGTGATCATTTTGGCCTAGGGTTAGGGTGGCTTTTGGAATGGAAGTTACCCTAGAACGAATCATCCTTCAGACATTTCAAAACAGGCAAGTAGTATGTATGATGCAAGGAACATACATTTTGACGTATTCTGTAATCATTTGCACACAGAATTTTGAAGAAAAACTTTCAAACAATGTCTTTGTTCGCTATCAATGTTATTTGAAGCACGTTTTTTTTATTTTTTAAATAGTGTAACAATTACATTACTCAACAGTTTAGAAGTGGTGTTAATTCCAAACAAAAGGAAATGAAAATATAGAGTTGGTATCGAATTATACCATCTAAAACTTTCAGTATAAAATACTGTAACATTTCCCATTGTTCCTTACAAAAATCAACAGTTAAAGCACTTTTGTGTACCCAACTATTAACATATATCTATACAACCATCAATTAAATTACAGAAGCTTCTTTGTCAGGGTTGCAAGGACACAATTATGAAATATTTCAGATATCTCCATATTTAATCCAATGAAATCTGGAACTGGATTTGTGATGTTTCAAAAACTTAAGTGCTTCTGCCATTGAATTTATGCTTGAACTGCCACATCCTTTGTATGTTTTGAAGATAACAATCAAGTAGAATGTGCATTATCCAGAACTAAACTAATTTAGTCCCATCAAAATTCTTAAGATTTAGAAAGAAATATTTTTCACATGCCATTGATCTTCAATCTTTGGTACAATTTTGAAAATTGCAAAATTGGCATGCTTTTATTAGGTTATCACAGAACATAAAATTAAACAGGAAAAATTTTACTTCATTTATTGTCAAAAATATTTTTGTCCACCACTGGCAGCTCGAAGACAGATTCTGACAGCTGATTCTCTGACAAGCTTGTTTTGCTGAACTGATTCCTTGTCATGAGAGTTATTAGGCATTGAAACTTCCATGACAGGAGGTATATTCAGTATAGCCACTTCCATGACTGGAAATCCATTCACTATTGGTCTCTTGACAGATCCATTAGGCATGGTTAGTCCCATGACAAGTTCACTCAGAAGTAGTTCTACGACAAGTGCATTTTAAATTAGCAGTTCATTTTCTTGTAACTCCAATGCTTAAATTAATTCATTTATTTTGGATTGCAGGCATCTGATTTTGAACTTAAGTCTTCATGTCTATTACATCCCCATTTTCTTGCAATACAGCATTCCCTTTTTCTATGGCTACTGGATTCTCTTCACTCTCCTTCTCCTCATGATTAATGCCCCGATTCTTATTTATCTCGGTCTTAGATCCTTACCCTGATTCTTATTGTTTGCAGCAACTGGACTCATTCCTGATTTTCGTTACTTATGGCTTCTGGGTCCTGATTCTCATTGTTTTAGCTACATGATCCTTCTAATTCTCATTTCTTATGGCCACTGGATCCTCATTTTTATTCTCATTGTTTTCTTCCTCTAGATTCCACTTTTTCTCATTGTTTTCTTCCAACTAGATTCCACTTATTCTCATTGCTTTCTTCCAACTAGATTCCACTTATTCTCATTTTCTTCCACTGGCTCACTCACATTTGCCTCATAAATTCTCATTCTTTTGTAAAGCCATTTGAATTTAGTCTTCACTTGTTGGCGAAGACTGATCCTGGTTCACTCCACACTCTGTCTTCAATATCCCTCTTTATTAGTTTAACAAGCAAATCTTTCTATTTATATATTTAATTAATAATAAGCTCTTTATACCAATGTTTTTGTATCATTTTTGGGTCATAGCACAGAATAAAATTTAATATATTGATACTGCAGATTACCGCGCAAAACTTTCATCGTTTGATTGCGAAGTTCTGTTGTTCAGAGTTGTGACCATTGCACATAAAATATTTGGGGGCTCAGAAGTCATCCTGTTGGTGTGGTAGTTTGGACAGGGAGGTGCTGTCTCAGGTATCTTTCTTATCACTTGAACATGGTTCCAAAATTACAAGGTTCATCGCCTGTAATCCATAGCTGTATAGTGCAACATTGATGTACACCAACCTCTCTCACCCAATAGCAAATACATTTATATGCTAAGTCTTAAAAATGTTAAAAAATGAATTTATTGAATACCAGGAGAAATTTTGAACCAATTCTAATACGTGTCTATGGGTGAAAAAATACTCACCAACCCCAGATAATTTTAACTTCAGTTCATTGTGCAGTTTTAACTAATCTTTTCCTGTTCTACTTTTTACATATATTTAAATTGAACCCCCCCATTGTTTTAATGATTGTATTGAGGATGTTTTGTGTTCCATTGCACTCACAAAATTATCCTTACTAAGCTCACCGAAACATAGTTTAGTTAATACAAATATTTATGTGTGATGTAAATTTGCTACTTAGCAATAGCAAGAGATATCTATAACCAGTTTTTCAGGAAGGCTGTCAAAAGAACCCAAATTTAGCTGAAATTCAGAGTGGAAAAACTATTAAATTTTGTTGCAAATTTGAAGGCATTGCATTTGTCTCCCTTAAGCTTTCTTCGAAACATACACTTGTATTATTTTTCGACACAACATAAGGTGTTATGACTGGTCTATGAGGAAGATAATGGCCTGGCTTCGAAACTTCCCCCCCCCCAGTCTTTGGTATAGCTTCTATACCTTCCTTTTGACATTGTCTTAAAATATCATCATAGACTTCGTAAATATTTTCTTTCAATAGACGTTTTGTTACTGAACGTAGTTTAGATTCAGCTACATCATACATATCATATACAGGTGAATGTCCAGCCAGCCAAGGTAAAGATACTTCATACCGTCAGTCTTCTCCAACTTTTATAGTCTCCTTAAAATGTATCAAAGTTTCTTTTTCAAGAAGGGTCTTATTTTTTCGTTCTACTGGAACCCCTTTATGTCCAAAACTTCTAAATCCCAGATCTTAGGTAACTATATTTTGAAAAGTCAATGTTACCATGTTAACTACTTGCTTTTTTCCTAATCCTAAAATTTTCCAGCTGAATAAAGTTTCTACAGCTGACACTCCAGATGTAAGTATCTCTATTCTTCCAGTTAGAATGCTTCCGAGCACATCAGCCCCTAAAAGAATTCTTGTGGGAGGTGTATCTCTTCCAACATCTGTTAACTTGATGCCTCGAGAAGCAAGCTCTGCAAGTAAATTTTCATCACGTATTTTAGGTAAAGTTGAGCAGATCTTCGGTTGATCGAGAAGAGACACTGAAGTAGAATATTTCCGATCTAGTGACAGTAAATCTACCATGTTCAGCAGCAGGAGAAATTCCACCGCCAAAGAGTCCTTGAGATAATATTTCCTTTCCGGAAGTTGAAAGATTCAACTTGGCAGCTAAACTCTTTTCCTTATAGGAACGATGAGATCCATCATCCATTAATGCTCGTACACACAATTCTTTGCCCTTGTGACGTAATCTGACAGTAATTGTTTTCAAATATATTTCACATTCTGATGGAAGATTTGTCAGCAAGACTTCTGTAGATTTTTGTTCTTCATCAGCTACTTTGCCTTTTGAGTAAGAGTTCATATCTTTTCGTAAATCTGGGCAAAGCAATGCATAATGCCTTCTTTCACAAATTAGACATTTTACATTACTGTAACATTTCTTTGCCATATGACCAGGTTTCAGGCAGACTAGGCAGCACCTCTTGTGCATAAATTGTGATTTTCTATCCTCATAATTCATGGACAATAGTTTCTGACAATCTTGACTTGGATGAGAGCGATCGCAGAAGACACAGCAAATTTTTCCTGCCGATGTATTATCAAAAAGAGTAGCAGCAGTAGGTTCATCTTTCTGTACTTGTTTATGAGAGTCCTTCCGTTTTATTCCACTTCCAAATGCAGTTTCTGCTAAAACACTGTGTTCTTCACCTTCTACTTCGTGATGTAAGAAAGACATCCGATTTTCTAGAACCTTTTCTTTTGTAAGAACAAGATCCTCTTTGACTTCTCTACTGAGTCTATACCTATCACAAGCTTTTAAAATCTCTACTGGTAGACATGTTTCTACAACAGGATAAAGCATAGCAGCATAATTAGTTGTTACACCTAATGTTTCTAAAGCTCTTAAATAAGAACCAAGTTTATCGTACAAATCAGTTAGCTTGATATAAGATTTACTATTTACCAAGGCTAATAAATCGCGAATATAAACTTCAATCAATAAATCCTTTCTCCCAAATCGCGGCATTAAATGTTCAATAACCTTTGGGTAATTGTCCTTAGATGGAGGGTAGCTTTCGACGATATTACGAGCTTTCGTTTTTGGCTTTAATGATAACAAATTTTGGAATTTGTCCTCTTCCATTATGCTTTCATCCTCATGGATACGACAAAACTGTCCCCAAAACGATACCCATGATCTAGGCATGAGATCATATTCTTTCAAGTGTAATTTCGGCAATAACAAATTATCAGGTGAACATTTACTTGAAATTACAGAATTATTTACATCTTGCTGGTTATAATGCTTCTCAAATATAACTCTTATTTCTGTAAATCTATCTCTATAAGATTCAATCGTATCATAATCAGTAAGAAGAATCAAATATTTAATTTCTTCATCAATTTTAAATAAACGTTCCGCTTTCTCTGAAACTTTGTTATACTGAACGTAAATGTCTTTCTATATAAATTTTACGATGGATTTTATCGGAAACGTTTGCCGAAATAGTGAAATGTCGACGTAAATTAGTTCTTTCAGTTTTTAATTTAGTCTCTAATTTTGCTTGTTCAGACTTAACTTTAGCCTCATTCTTTGCTTGTTCAGACTTAACTTTAGCCTCATTCTTTGCTTGTTCAGACTTAACTTTAGCCTCATTCTTTGCTTGTTCTGATTCAAGAGTCATTTTACTTAAAATAAATGCAAATATCAACGAACATGAATACTCTACACGATAACAGAAGTTTGTATATAAATAACACAGAAGCAGTCAAAATAAAGAATTTTTTAATTACCTGCTTTACATGTATCCAAATCATAAATGCAATTGCTTCTGACTCACTAATTAATGCAGAGTACAATGTCCTGTCTCTGACGCCAGATGTTATGACTCAGATCGCTTCTTTGGTTTTCAAATACATTTTATTTCACATTCACAAGACAGAGGTGATAATGAGACTATTTACATGAAGAAGTTTGACAGAATAGTTGTAATAGGTACATCTTCGAGATGAAATACACTTAAAATACTTTCTGAAATCGCGTAATTTGTCCGTTACGTTGTGTTAAGTTAATTTACATTATGTTTACGAAATAAGAAAGTATTTTTAGTGTATTTCATCTCAAAGATGTACATATTACAACTATTCTGCTAAACTTCTTCATGTAAATAGCCTCATTATCACCTCTGTCTTCTGAATGTGAATTAAAATGTATTTGAAAACCAAAGAAGCGATCTGAGTCATAACATAAGGCATCGTATTTTTCTCTTGCATCTCATAGTATGATGTTCACTAACGCACACATTACAGATGCTCAAAGTGACAAAGTACAGAAATTTTAACTGAAAATTTCTAACTGGTGGAATCTCCGCTAGGCGAGAATTTTTCGATAGGGTTTTTGTGGCAAAGGAAAAATTTACATTTGCTAGATTTTGTGTTCTGTATTATGCTTGTCTTTTAAAAAATTGCTGGATGTGCTAACAACATTAAGTTGTATTGCAAGATCCGGCCTTGAAGCTTGTGTCACAAAATATGAAAATAATTTGTCAAAGTCAAGACAATTTTTGAGGAAATATATCTTCATTATCCTACACATATTATTACAACAGTCTAAATTGTCACATATAATGGCATGTTCTACACCAACAAGATAAAAAGTGTCAAGTTGAAACTTTTCTTGTTTAAATCTCTTCTATAATCGAATGAAAAGTTTGTATTAACACTTTGAGCAATAAGTACACACTAATGTTTGAAAAAAAAACCCAGAGTAATATACATATCTGAGCAGTGGCATAGCCTGGGCTTTCACCACCTGGGGCCGACTGGAAATTTGTGTGTGTTGCCTCTCTTTTAATTATTAGTCAAGAAAATTAGTAAAAGCTGCTTTAAGTTTTCTTATTGATTAAAAATACACTTTTTGGTTTTTTTCATAGCAAAATCTTTTATACAATTGTCAATACCAATATGTATGTCATGTTCAATTGTCACACACACAATACCAATATGTATGTCATGTTCAATTACCAGAATAGCTTAATTTGTTGTCCTTAACGTGGGCATAGTTGATCAGAGATAATTTTTGATTAATTTTAGCTTAGAGAAGCTTCTCTCGCAACTTGTATTACCGATGGCAGATGTTAAAAAACATTATGGCAATGTTTGGTAAGCCATCTTTAAGATTGGACTCAATATATTTTAATAAACCCAGAGAGCCAGACCTGGTCTGTCGCAGCTACGTAAGTTTGTAGATGCAAGTGCTCAAGTTAGAATTCTTCTTTATTAATGTCTTGAGGAGCTTGATCTAAGTTAAGTTTGTCCATGATCAATCACTTCAGACATTAAAAAGCATTTTTTTGCGCTAGATTCTGTAATTGTTGGAATCTTTCTCGAATTTCTGCAGTTACTCTGTCTATTGAAGAAAACATTGTTTGCCTCAAGTTATTTTCATACGATAATTGAACATCTTTACTTCCATTGCCAAATATATGCTTCCTCCTGATTCATCTTGAGGGGGGGGGGTCAAAAGATATTTCAAGCTCTTCACAATTTTTTAGCATATATTAAAGCATCATTGACGAATTCTTCTAATTTTGCTTCTAATACGGTCTGATGGATACTTGACACACTAGCACATTGATAGATATTTAGTTCCTCTGTTTGTAAATAATTTTGAGCACCATTGACTTCCCACAGTACTGGTTTCCAGAAGCCTAAGTAATATAAAAATGAATGTGATTGCATAGGGACTAATAAACTTCTTTCATCTGTGCCTATATTAAAGCTTTCACTCATTTCTGTCAGTTTATCCAGTGCAGTTACAGTTTCTTTGTAATGGTGTCTAATATAATCTACAGCATCACCTGTAGCGCTCCAACATGTGTCCCGAATCCTCTTCAAACTTTTCCCTGTGGATTCAAGAAAAACTTCCCATCGGTGCACCAACGTAGAAAAAAAAAAAGAGTAGCAGCATTTTTTTTCTAGTGTACCAAAGAAAGTCACTGAATTTACCTCCAAGCAAGGAAGAAATTCAGCGTTAGGATTAATATCTTTTACCTGCTGTTGCACACCTGTGTGGCATCCAGCCATTGTGGCAACATTATTGTAAGCTTGCCTTTTACAGTTCATAATGTCGAGCCCATCAGCCTCAAGTTTGCTTACTATCAATGTCACTTATACCTTCCACAGTTTTGTTTTTAGTTTCACTATGAAATCTATAAAATATTCCTCAGAGTAGAGGATTAGAAAGTATCCGGGGTGCTGTCAAAAACCGTTGAATAATATTTAGCCTTTTGGACACGAGCTATAATTACTTGGCGAACTTTGTTTCCCAAAATTTCTATAAACTCATTTTGAATTTGAGGTGACATAAGTGAAAGAACAGGGTCTCTGGGAGCAGGGCCGTACTTTGCCAGAAGATGTAGCAATACTAAAAAGTTGCCTCTATTAGTACTGATGTCATCTTCCTGCAACACCAAATTTTGTTTTGCCAGAAATTGTATTTCAAGCATTCTTGTCAGAACTTCATGCCATTTTTCAGTTTCCTTTGGCAATAGTTTTTGTTCTTTTTTAAATAAATTGTTTGTCCTTTCTGAAGTTTTTTCTTTCTTCCATTTGCAAAAATTTTCGTTATGTTGAGTACTTAGTTTATGATTGGCAACCTTGGGATTCAATTTCCACAAAATATTAAATCGGTGGAGTACAATTTCAGCATTTTAGATGAATTGGCATTTTTGAATAAACAATAGAAGGAGAATATGCCATCCAAGAGGGCAAAACTTTTTCACCGTTTGGCAATGTTTGGTTAAAACAATCTAGTCAGCCTTCTCCGTGTTGTCAATAATACCTTTGATGCTGTAGAATCCATGTCTGATTGAACTGTGTGCGATACTGTCGACTTTTCAGAGAAATCTATATTTATGTGTTGAACAACTTCAAAGCCTCTCTGTATCAATAGCAACCTTATGTTTGAATCTATACTTTCAGGCCATTTTCCAATATTGTTGAAATCAATATTATGTTTCGGTGTTGGAATTTCGGCAATCACTGCAGAAATATTCGAGTTTGACAAGTTCGTACTATCAATCAAAGGTTACAATTCGTCAATATCGGCCATTTGTTTTATTTTAGCTACTTCTTGGGTTTGAACAACACTAGTTTTTGAACTCACGCCTGAAGACCCTTGTGTAGATTCTGATAAAGATGGCATGCACTTTGGCATCTCCAAAAGTTTCACAAACTTCAGTATAACTACATTCTTTTTGATATTCTCCTCCTTTGCTTTCTTCTTACTCTGATAATTTGCTTCACTTTCATTTACCCTTTTCATATTTAGTTAGAGATGTGCTATCAAAGAAAAAATGTACTATAACTTTTTTATATGCAAAGTATAACAAAGTATGACTGCGTGCATACAGCAATTATATTAAATCGGTCTATGTTCCGAGATTCACTATCTGCTTACTGATCTGATTATTATTATGTTATCACCGGGACCCTGTCGATGCAAACGCACCTCACTGTCGCGATCACACAATCCAACCTTCACTCATGCATTCCACACACCATTCATTCAGCCTAACACCACTTGAGACATATACAAAATGGAAACACTACAAACCGAGTGAGATCATTCACATGTTTTAGCCTAGATTCTCACTTTTAATAAACTTTGAAAATTCACTCAGGTTTTATCGCCACCAGGTCTTGTAGTAGACTACTATGCGCTATGAAAACCTGATTAAGGTTCTCCCCCCCCCCCTGCAAAATGAGCAGGTATGGGCCAGGATCACTTGTCTTGCCGCTTATGACCTTTTTCGGAGAATAAAACAATGTTTGAAAATAATTAATAAAAATGGTGAGTTTTCCTTTTTCTATATTTGGCATGACACAATACCAGACTTCAAAACTGATGGGTCAGATCACTTAGGGAATTAATTGAGTAATGTATTCGTATATGTAGGAGGAGAGAGTTTGATTTTGCCATTTGCTTTCACCTTGTACCTGATAAAAGATACATAGGAGATACTTTTTGTTTCTAGATTCCGGAATTGAATAGCACCGAACAAATAATTAGCAAGTGTAACAGCTGCCATATGTCTAAGGGTTAGTAGAAACATACCTGTTCTTGTGGGAAAATTATACGATGCTTAATTTTAAAATGAGTCCACTAAGCTTGAGGCACACAACTATAAAAGTCAGCTATTGTCATAGAAGCACAACTTCTCTTTATTCCGAAGAAAATTTTCTTTGGAATATTTGACCTCTCATGATTTTAAGTTGTACGCAAAACTGAAAAAGTAAAAATATAGAGTGATAAAAAAAATGGCAAACCAGAGGATTGTTCGGAGGTTTCTCTGCCTCAGTTTCTAATGGTAGACTTTTTCAAAAGGCAAGTAATCAAAAATGCAATTGACCATAGTTTCATCAATCCATACAAACTCAAGCAATCAAAGCTGGCACGAGCGTGTTAAGTTTCTGGCTCTGATAAAATTAAACCGTAAAACATAATGTGCTTATGCATTGTTTTTGTAGATTTATTTAATTTTTTTCCTCCCAAAAAAAAAGTGGTGTTGAATGGCAGCTCAAATTTAAATGATTTATCAGCACCAATATTGAAAGGCCAGTGCAAAACTAGTCTATTGTGAAATCTTGAAACTGTTATCGAACGTACTGTCTTGATTCGATTAATTGTACCATCGAACTTGTAAAATTCCCTTTTATATTAAAACCGTGAAATTTCTTCAATGAGTCATTGCACAGTACGAGACTTGAAAACTAAAGTGTCAGATCCCTTCAGGGAATTGAGTAATGTATTTCTACATGTGGGAGGGTTTGTTGTTTTTACCATTTGTTTTCACTTCGAATCTGATAAAAGATAGATGGGATTTACTTGGTGTTTCTAGATTTGGGAAATTGAGAGCATCAAACAAATAACTGGCAGGTGTACCAGCTGCCATATGTGTAAGGTTTAGTAGAAACATACCTGTTCCTGTTGTAGGAGAACCACTTTGTGACACTTAATTTTAAAATGAGCCCATTAAGGTTGAAGTACACCACTATATGAAAGTCACGTATTTTTATAGGAGAACACAACATCTCCGATAATCCGAAGTAAAATATCATTGTAATACTCATGTTTTCGAGTTGTATGCAAAACTGAAACAGTAAAAATATATAATTATAAAAATATAGTAATAAACAATGACAACCCAGAGGATTGTTTGGAGGTTTCCCTGCCTCATTTTCTAACGGTAGACTTTTTCAAAAGTTAAGTGATCAAAAACTTGATCAAACATTGTTACATCATCCCATTGAAACTCAAGCAACCAAAACTGTCAGGAGCATTTCAAGTTTCTGGCTCTGATAAATTTAAACCATTGTAACATGTGTTAATGCAATGTAATTGTAAATATATTCGTTGTTTTCCTGAAAAGAAAACTTTTATTGGAAGATAGCCTTTCCCAAATTTAACTCATTTTTTGCCAGCACCAATATTGACAGGCCAGTGCAAAACAAATTTCTTTTGTGAAATCTTGCGATTGCTTGATCATGTTTTCTGTCTTGATTCGGTTAATTGTACCATCGAACTTCAGGGAAATAATGGAGTAATTGAATTAGACAAGTTGGAGTAAGTAGTTGTATTTTATCATTTGTTTTCACTTCAGATCTGATAAAAGATACAGATAGGATTTACCTGTTTCTAGATACCTGAATACAAGAGCACCAAAGAAATAATTAGCAAGTGTAACAGCTGTAATATGTCTAAGGGTTAGTAGAAACCTACCTGTTCCTGCTGTGGGAAAATTATACTACACTTGATTTTAAAATGAGTCCACTAAGCTTGAAGCACACCACTATGATCATAGGAGTGCAACTTCTCTGATAATACGACAGAAATCTTTGGAATACTTGTCCTCTCGTGTTTTTAAGTAGAATACAAAACTGAAAAAGTAAAAATATATATTGGTTAAAATATTTTCGTTTGTATTTAGGGTTCCACATCAAATCCATCTTTCTATCAATTCATTCGATGCAAATAGTTTTATAAGTTGGCAGAATATTTCGAAAAAATGTTTTATTAATTGTTGTTCCTATTTTTAATTTACGATTGCAAGGCTTTTAACTATAAGCAATCGCAGAAACATCAAGCGCTTACTCCTGCAGGACACTTAAAATGCTGAGGTTTAGCATTTGTAGAATTGCTATGCAACAAGGTAGCATATATTGCTGTTTTCATAGTATATTCATTTCCTTTATTTCTAGATTCTGGAATTCAAGAGCACCGAACATATAATTAGGAAGTTTTAACAGCTGCCATGTGTCTAAGGATTCTTAAAAACATACCTGCTCCTGATGTAGGGAAACTATACGACACTTCATTTTAAAAGGAGTCCATTAAGCTGGAAGCACACCACTATGCAAAGTGAGCTAATGTCATAGGAGCGCAACTTCTCTGATAATCTGGAGGAAATTATCTTTACTCATCCTCTCGTGGTTTTAATTTGTTTGCAAAACTGAAATAGTAAAAATATTGATAAAAATATAGTGATAAACAATTACTACCCAGAGGATTATTCTGAGGTTTTCTGCCTCTGTTTCTAACTCTCAACTTTTTTCAAAATTTAATTGATCAAAAACGTGATTAAACACATTATATTCTATAGAAACTCAATCGATTAAAGCTGGTATGTGCATCTCAAGCTTCTGACTCTGATAAATTTAAACCTTCGTATCATGTGTTTATGCATTGCATTGGTAAATTCATTTGAGTTTTTCCCGGCAATGTTCTGTGGTGGATAGTGTTTCCACAAATTCCCTGAGTTCGTGCCAATACTATTATGGACAATAGTTTCATAATGTGGAGGTGGAACTCAAAGTGAGGATGGAAAAATCCTAGTTCCAATTTTTAAAACTGTAGTAGTTTCTAAAAAAGAGAACCTCTTCCAAGACTCTCTTGTAAAATAACACCTTCTTGAGATGCGACTGAGTATGGCTTTCTTTTGGTTCGTTTCAGTGTTGTTGCCGCTTCTGGTTCCACGTATGAAAACCGCTGTTCTAATTGAAGGAACGATGCATGCAATAAGTGCAGCTATAAGTTTCATATAGAAAAGGTGGAATTTGACTGAGTATGTGATAAAACCTAGTTTCAATAGGAGGGGAATATTCAGCACTACTGTCTTTGAGTTTCAACTGAGTTCCAAGCTGTCTTCAGTTTCGGGGCCATAAAAGCTTATCGATCCATGCATGGACACATATGCATTAATTAAAGGAACACGAATGCAGGCTGTGAATGTAGCTAATAGTTCATAGTGTGTAGACGAAGCAAGTGAGTATGGAAAATCTGTTGTATTCTTTTTTTACAAAATCAAAGGACATCTTTTTTTTTCCACATCTCATGATGAGTTTTAATTCCAGAGAAATCACTTTGGTCTTTGAAAAAACGACTAGATGTACTAGGAACGTAAGGTTGAATAGTCAGATCCAACTTTGAAATAATCTTTTTTCATGCTTAAGCTGTGTTTTCATGACACTTACTTTGCTTTTTCCCATTTTCCAAATAGTTTATTAGCTAAATTTTGATATTTCCAACAACCTTTCTGGAAAAAGTTGTATGAACTCGAAGGCCTTCGATTTGTGTCTCTCATATTTTCTTCCTTCCTCTTAGAAGTATATACTTGTAAACTTGTATTATTCTTTCATGCAAGAGAACATAAGATATTCTTTTTCTTGCATCTCATAGCCCGACAATCAGTCAAGTCATAGAAAAAAAATCACATTTATGCTTTTGTTTTTGGTATCTGTATTTTAGAAAAGAATGGATTGTCACCATTCCTGCGACTGCATTAATATAGTGTATTCTTGAAATTCGACAAAGTATTATATCCTTGTTCAGTTTCAAGGCCAGAGAAGTTTTAGTTCCACTTCTGCACACAGCTGTGCTTCTGAAAGGATTCATGATTTAATCCATGATGGCTGATAGTTGTTTAGAAATAATTGATATAAGGAGGCTGCATTCGATTGTTTATGGTAAACTTAGTTCCAGTTCTTCAAATTGAGATTAGTTTAAAAATAGTGGACTATTTACTAATCCTGGACTCTGTGGTAATACAGCATCTTGATATTCGACCATGTACGGCATTTTCTTGTTGAGTTCCCAGGTGTAAAAGCTTTTGTTTCTACTTTCGGACACAGCTGGGTTAATTACAGGGACACCATGCAGACTGAATAGCTGACTCGTTGCTGAAATGCAGCTCAGCGATCGCAAGCCTTCATGTCTTTTGTTAGAGATGAGGAGCAAGGCCGACAGCAGAATTTCGGAGGAGCTGATGAAGTTTATTTATACAGCCTTTGCTAACCCACATGCAGAAGATTTTGGCTATTTCTAATAATCAACTTGACAAACTGGCTGAAATGGCTGATGGAATTATGGCAGTTGCAGGCCCTACCTCTTCGATTCACATGATCGACGCCAAGAATCAAGATCCAAAACCCATGCTAATGGAGATTTCGTCACGCCTGTCTCACTTGGAGACCCGTGAGTGATCCACCTCCCGTGGACCAGAAGGACGTTTCCGTCGCCGTTCAAGCAGCAGGGACAAACATTGTTGGTACCACAGGTGCAACGGTGATCAACCGCTTATATCTCTCGGATAGGATTTCCCGATCAAAATATCCGATTGATACTGAGGCTGATGTCTCGGTAATTCCTCTGACCATGGCATCAAAGCATCTTCCACGTGCTTCTCTCCAGCTTTTCGCAGCAAATGGAACCGTCATCTCGAGTTACGGTCAGTAACTTGTGACCCTGGATCTCGGGCTTCGCAGAGTGTTTAAATGGCAATTCATTATTGCAGAAGTCTTGCAACCAATAATAGGGGCAGATTTCCTACACCATTATGGGTTGCTTGTTGACATTCATCATTGTCGCCTGGTGGACTCTGACCAAATTGCAGCAAGGGAATAATTCTGCAATCAAGGCGGTCAATGGCAACACCAAATTTCATCAGTTGCTCACTGAGTTCCCTTCTCTTGTGGAAGCTGTTTCAACTCCCAGGAAGCTGAAGCACTCAATAGTAACAAGAGGACCTACAGTTTTCTCCAAGCCACGACTACATCCGGACTAGCGAAAAGCAGCAAAGCAAGAACTTCAGTATCTTGTGGACAACAGAGTTTGTAGACACTCAAGCAACTGTTGGGCATCTCCACTTGGTTCCTGAAAGTAATTGAGATTTTGTCCTTGTGGAGACTTCAGGAAGCTAAACAAGGCAACAATTCCTGATTGGTATCTGGTACCTCACATTCAAGACTGTTTGCAGGTCTTAGACCAAAAAGGGTGGATCCTAGCAGGGCACACTTCTTGGTGACAAATTTTTTGGTGCCAAAAGATTTGGCGATAATGTTAACAATAACCCTGCCAAATTTAGGGAATAGTAACCCTATTCGGACCAGATTTTTTGGACAGCGGTCATTTTTTTTTCCTGATGGTCAACTTAAAGATGTGTAAGATTTTTCTAGAAAGCTGAAATTGAAGAAATGAGTGGATTTTTTTGCTTTTTTTAAATGAAACAACTGCTGAAAGAATATTTGTTAAAGAAAAAGGGAGATGCATTGATAAATTCAATTTGGACAATATTTTTTTCTCAGTATTGCATCTTAGAAGCAACGGTTTTTCTGTTTTCTACTTGCAGCCATTATGGATACCACGTTTTCTTTTTTGCAGCTCGACGAAAGGATATTTTTTCTTTTGAATTAAATATGTAAGAAAGAAATGCTTGCTTTGTGAATGAGTGAATGATTGAAAATATTTCGGTAAGTATGAATGTCCGAAATATGAAAATAATTTGTTTTTGAGAGAAATGGAGATTGTCAGTTCATCAGCCTAAAGCATTCATATTGGATTTCTTTTCCCACTGTAGCATTTTAGAAACAATACCTTTTCAGTTTTTTTTGCTGGAGCTGTTTTAGAAATCACGTTATCTTCATAAAAACACTGTGGATGGATTTTTTTTTTCTGAATAAAAGGTAAGAAAGTAATGCTTGTTTTTTGTTTGACTGAAGGATTGATAGAATCTTGTAATGCATGCTCGAAATTTGATTTTAATTTCTTATTTTATGTTTCTTGTGTTGTCCGTTTTGGAAACCACGTTTTTTCAATGTTTTTCATCTCTTGACGCCATTTTGAAAACCACGTTTTCCCCTCTTGTTTACGTCTCTGACGCCATTTTGCAAAACGTGGTTTTTTACTTGGCGCCATTTGGCGAAAGACTTTTGTCGCCAAATACAGCAGTGTGCTGTGCTAGGATTTTACCTCGAGGCAACTGGAAAGAGGACCTACAAGCCACAACTGAGGAGATGATTTATGGAGCACCTATCAGACTTCCAGGTGAATTTCTCTGCCCATCCAAATCAAAAGAGGTTTCAGTGAGCATTGATAGGCTGAAGACTACCTACATCCCCAAAGAATTGGAGGACTTCCCGGTAGAAGTGAAAAAGAAGAAAAAAAGTGTCCCTTCAACCAGAGGAAATTCCAGACTCGGGAGAAGAAAAACCCAGAGAAAATTCCAGACTCGGGAGAAGAAAAGCCCAGAGAAAGCTAGTAGGCAAGAAACCACAACCCTTTCCAGCCGCAGAGTATGTTTCAACCAGTGTTGCCAGAAATTTGCACAGCAAAGTAGCACAAAGAAGGAGAAAAAGTAGCAAAACGATTCTCACTTGCAATTTATAAATATCATTAAATTTTGTTAAACTGTTTTAAAAAAATCCATTAAAATTCTTTAATTATTTAAAATACGTTAAAATTATTTAATTCATTTAAAATACGTTAAAATTCTTCCTGCTCAGTATTGTCTGCTGTGTCTGTTTTATAGATTTCAGAATTATACTGAAGCATTTGTGGAGATGGAATGAAATCAACGCAGCAAGTCCCTCATTCTTCTAAAATCATTTTGATTCTTAGAATTGAATTTAACAGTTTGAGGCACATTAGATTCCTTAATTTTGTTTTTGTCGAAGTCACTCTGCAAATTTCTACAGTGACATTACTTATGGGTAGGCTGTAAAACTTTAAAGCAATTATAGCTAAATGTATGTTATGTTAGCTTCTTTGTATGTTAAAAATGGATTTCCAACTGCGTCTTTTATGTTAAAAATTTGACACCAAAATGATGCTCCATCATTTAAAAGCTCAGATTCAGAAGGAAAAACATATTTTAACTGTATGTTAAAAATTTGTCTCCATTGATTCTCCAGAACAACCAATTTAGATTGGTCTGCTAATTCTAAAGGCAGATCAGAAAAAGAAGGACGATTTGATTAAAAATAAATATCAGGAAAAAAATTCATCTTTTTAAAGTTATGTAATTTGAAGGGATTCGTTTTAAAAGTTGTTCGCACGATGTCTTGAGAAAATTATGACATCTTTGATAGATTTCTTTTGTTGATTCTGTAGAAATTATGTTACATTTGCTTGTCAGTTTATTTAAAAATACGTATCCAAAATCAACTTCTTTAATTGGTAAGTAAATCATTGTTAAACAAGAATAAGGGTGAAATCTTCTAGTTCTCCGAGCAACTTACAATGGTCAGCATGATTACTTTGAAAAAGCAAGTTAATCCGTTCAAATTCGGCTAAAACTGGCGAAACAAATGTAAGATATAACTCATTTACCGGATCCGAATACATTCTGCAAAGCTCTAGCAAGATATTTATTGCACACAGAGGAAGCAAGCTGAAAATGAAACTTTAAGGAATCCCAGTTGTTAAGGATTCTTTTAATGCAATTGCTTCTTGCTAGCCATCTGGTTGAAGAAAGTGGAATCAATTGTAATGGATCCTTTCCATCATTTAATGTCTTATATAAATCCATATAAGATTTTCTTTTTAAAGCAGATCTATGAAACCAGTTATATGATTATCTTATCATATAATCTAAGTTAGATGGCATATGAACTCACTAAATGAAATGAATGAAAGATGCATTTAATTAAAATTCGATTTGGGATGTCTTTCTTCATTAGAGTAAAAAACGAATGATTTTCCCCACAAAGATTAGATGCTCTGTCAGTCTCAACAGCAAAGCAGTTTCCTAGGTTGATTCTTATTTTATTGAAAAAGTCTCACATGTTTATATAGCGAGTCAGCTGTAGATTCTACAACTTCTACTAATCCTAAAAATTGAGATACTATCTTATTCTCTTTTCTATTGTAGTAGCAAACACACAAACAAAGATGTTTACAGCACGCAACATCTGTAGATTCATCAAGTATTAAGGAGAACTGGGACTTGTTAATTTCTGCTACTTGTTCTTTCAGCAATACAGGAGAAATCACTTTCCTAATCAGAGTTGAGCACTTAGTTCTGTGTAAATGTAAAATCTCTGAAGATGACGAACTGGTTCCGGCACCACTCCTATTAAAAATTTCACTTAAATGATCGAAGCTACAAAACACGCAAAGTTTTATTTCTGTTACATTTATTTTATTGAAATTTTCAAAAAGCTTCTCTATATTTCCTTTTTTTGAGTATGAAACTATTTCAGAATTTTTTTTTTATGCTTCATCGAAGTACTGTGTTTAATCAAATCACTTTTATGTGCTCTCAATTGAGATCTGCATAGCTTAATCTGCATAGCTTACAATATGCCTTAGTCTTGTCATCTTTTACTTCTTTGAGCCACAATTCAAACATGGGAGTTGCAAGCCAAGTTTTTTGAAAGAAGGAATTTTTCACTTTACTCATGACTATTTGGATAAAATGTTTGAAATTAAAATAAAATGATACGTAAAATCGCAAAAAACGATGCTTTCAACAGCCTTACAGGGTATCACTCATCACAACTAAACTACATACATACGGCAAGAAATTAAGTGTTAGCTCTCTGTCTTAAAAATCACTCCGAAAGCGTTTACTTCTCTTTTGCGAATTCCTTTGAAAGTGCAACAGATTTAATTCCTTCCCCCTTTAAAGTTCACGGGAGGTCTACAGGGGAAGATTTTATTGCTCATTTCGGCCTTTTTGTTAATTTAAAACTGGGAGAACACTTTTTCACAGTTGTGACGTTGCCTTGTGGGAATCTTGGGTGGAAAAAGTGGGGTTGACATGGTTGTTCCCCTGATCTGTTAAGTCACAATAAAAGTGAAGAGTTAAGAAAAAAATAAAAACTCGAAAGAAAAACTTGTTACAAAACTTGAAAAATGCTTGTTAACCTTAAACAAAACAAAATTTTTAAAAATTAATTTAAGTAAAATAAATTATTTTGGTATTACAATTTGAGCCAGGAAAAAGCACCTTGTATTTGTTGTGGAACATGAGACTTAAGAAAACACAAGTACATCTTAATGTTTTTTTAAAAAAAAGTAACTACGTAAAAAAAGAGTAAAAGTGACAATCTCTCTTTTAAACGATAAGAGAATAAATGAAGTATCATTACATACAATGATTAGATTTATGAAATAAAATCAAGCTTCCTCTATTCAATTATATTTTAAATTTAAAGTAACATAAAAAGGGATTTCAATACTTTTAATTTATATATATTTTAATCCTATAAAATGATGTTTTTATGTTATAAATGAATTTTTTCGGAAAAAGTCTAAATTTTATTTCATAGTTAAGCAACTTGTACTAAGCAAAAATACTTTCTTTACATTGCCATTTGTGATGGAGCAAACAGTAAATTTAGTCAAAATTTTATTTTATTATAATGGGAATATATTTTTCTTCAAAATGTGAAAGTATTTTTAACCATTTTCTATTCAAATTAAATTTTTTATCTTTCTGTTTCGTTAGTGTTAAACGGAAAATTCATCGATAACTACATCTTTCACACAGTTCAGTCATTACAAATTCTTTGAGAGAAAAACTTCTCCCAATTAATTTTATCTTTCAAAACAGTACACCTAAATAATTTTGTTCAGTGAAGCTAACCGACAATTCCACAATGTATTCCTACCAAATTAAAAAAAAAAAAACATTTGGAAATGTATTCTGTAGTTAATTTTTTGAGTATAGAAAAATAATGCCTGCTGTGGAGAAGACAGTATGAGATGTGATGTATGGTTTTGAAAGAATGTTTTCGTACATGTAGAGTATTTTAGAAAATTTAAATATCACCGAAGCTGATCGCATGATTGTAAATGAGTCTTATTTTAGAGTAGGAGCTGTGGGGTATCAAAATAAAACATTTCACTTTTAAATAGCCAAGGAGTTTATATTCAATATCCTCTTCGTTAAATTGCTTACAACTTTTATTCAAATTGTAAAGAAACAAATATAAATATCTGACTTACTGCAGTCAAAAATATTCATATTATGTGAAAATACTATTTCCCCACTTATTTAAGTACATTTTATAAGCTGTAACATAAAGCAATTTTTTATTTTTATAAACGAGGCACAAAAATTCAGTTATAAAAATATATTTTTCATTTTTAAATATATAAACTGTACATGGATTGTAAGACCGTTTCTAAAATCCTAAAAGCTTTGAGGAGCAAAAACATATAATTTTGGGTAGTTCAAAATTTTAATATAATACACATATATATATATTTTTCAGCAAATAAGTTTCAAAAGAAAAAGTAATTTATTTAATACTTGTATTTCATGAATAAAATAAATCAAATTCTTACTGAAATAAACATAATTGAAAGAAAAATGTTTAATTTACAATCAATAGCATATAAACGTTTTTCTAAGGGTTCTACCCGAAGTGACAATCCTATTCAGTGAAAAATAAAACTTATGGCTGGAATTATACAATTCCTTAATAATCGAATTCGGTCAGTCCGAATATTTTTTTTGCATGTAATCTGCTTGGATGGAAATGGCTAAATTGGAACATTTATAATTTGAAAAAATTAAAATTAACCATTATAGTTTATATAATTTTTGAAGATTACAAAAGGTGTATTTCGGATGCAGAAGTTTTAATAGGAGTACGGTTTACGAAAAAGTAGTACAAATCTATCTAAAGGACTATGGTTGGTTACCTTAGATATGGTGAAACACAACAAAGTATATTGGAAATCAATTCCCCAATTAATTGTTATAAAAATGTATGAAAAAATTACAAGACTTATTTTTGTATTTGTAATTATTATATTTTTTCCTGAAAACTGCAATTTCTAGAGCGGCACCCGTCAAAACCGAGGAGCCCTCACTTTTTGCCCAGCTCACCCCTACCTAAGCTGGCTCTGCCCTGGCAAGTGAAAATGCAGTCTTCTGTTTATCAAGAGTATGGCATTGCAGACTGCATCATATATTTTAGATGTTCTTTTTTTTATTCTACATCAATCTGTTAAAATCGGAATTTAAAATTATATGAAATTCTTAACATTCACAACAATACCCTTTATATTTTTTTTAATAGTACATGAATGCAACATCAAACGATTATATTATTATGTTGACTATTTAATTACTATTAAGTATAACTTAACACACAGATTTTCTGAATTTTAAAGTAAATATTTCAAAAACTATTGTAGAAATGATCATAATTTTTCATTCCTGTGTTTTAGCTTCTCAGCTTTGCTTCTACTTAAAAATTTATTGTATATTCATCAAATTTTTCAGCATATTTTTTGCTCTTAACATACAGTTTTTAACCGAATGAAATTTGCGAAATGTATTAAAATGCTTAAGATTCTATGTATTAACATTTTAATATAACATTTTATTCGAAGAATTGTTAGTACTTATGGTAATAATTTTTAACTGTGTATGTGCGTGATACATACATATTTTTTTCCGAAATTTCTATGATAAAATTCATAGTTTTGTATGAAAATCTGGATATTTTTTGAATCTTAATTACCAAAAATATCCATATTTTAATGACTTGTTCTTCAGTTAGCTTTTAAAAAAAATAAGTATTGAGGAATTTTGCATAAATAAATATTTTTTAATAATAAATTTAAAATTGATCTTTATATTTATATGCGTAAATGCCAACTGTAAATGTATCTGGATATTTTTAATTACTATTCATTCAAATATTCAAGTTTAAAAATATGAATTTGTGGAAAACCGCCCTCATCCATGTTCTCTCTGAAGTAAACTGAAATTCAAGCATTTTTTTTAAAATTCAAATATAATTTGGTGTACCTCAACAATATGTATGATGCCCTAACACCTGGCTTTAAAATTAAAAAAAAAGCAACTAATGGATCTGAATTAGTTTTTTGTGTGGTTATTTTTGTCAAAGCATAAGAATTTTTTACAAATAATTTGATGCAAAAGTTTAAAAATTATTCATTTTTAGTAGTTGGAAAGTTTAAAAGGTTTTAAATTTTGAAGTGTTCAGTTTCTTATTAATTTTTTTTTTTTTTGACGCCTTATTCTGAAAATCATGTTTTAAAAACTGAAAGCATTGGTTAAGAGAAGAAAAATGAAGCAATAAAATATAGTTATAGATATTTATAGAGATATATTATAAAAACTTAATTTTCCATTTGATCATTTTAAGGAGAAGAAAAGAATACGAGTTAATCAAGCAAAGAGAATAATACTTAAAAAGTAATTTTTCCAACTACATAAAATACCAGATTACCGTCCCAACTTGTTAAAACTTCAAATTAATATAAAAACAAAGGTGAATTATATAATATATTATTTATGCGTTGGAATTTTTCAAAACTTGAAAAAAATCGTTAAATTGCGAAAACTATTAAAAGAATTTATTTAACTCAAACACAATAATATCTCAAATCAAGCTAATTTACAAGCACTAACATATTTTGTTCACTAAGGGTACATTAGTAGGGGAAATAAACCAACAGAGCCCGGAACGAAGAAGCGAAGTGAAGTAAACGGTTGGGAGAGGAACCGGCATTCCTTCTCCTAGTACGGTGCTGACAAATAACTCCTATTGTTAAGATCCCCTGCGACCAGGGTAAAATTAAACTTTTGTGTATATCCAAGCAACTAAAGAGCTGGATAATATTCTGCAACATAGCGAAAGACTTATCGATTTGTGTCGTGTTTTACCAAATCGTAATTTACCAAAACTTACCTACAATATATTCCGAGTACAACTTGGGTCATATAGTTTTCGTTTTTCGACCTTTATTGTGCATTCTTTTTGTTAAGAATGTCTTGTCTAAAAGAAATGTTTTTTCTGAAACATAATTCATACTCTGAATATATTCCTGATATATATTCCTAAATGCAGATAACATATAATAAATTATTACAGAGGAAATTGTTATCTCACCTGGTCCTCCAAGAAGCTTATTTTGATGAGATTCTGTGATTTCTGTCACTTCTCTCAGCCCAGCATAAAAGTCTACTATTGTAGCTGAACTCATTTCTAGTTGTTTTCTTTGGAACATATTCAACTGTTCCAAGACTAACATTTTTTGCAGTTTGATGACAAAACATACGATTAATACAAAAACATCTAGCATATGAATTTTTACATTCTCAAAAAAAAAAAAGTGATGTTGGGTTCACCTGAAAAAAAAAATATATCTATAAAATAATACAATAATAATATTGTTTCAAAATATTTGGTTAATATATATATATGAACATTGAATACAAAAATCGCGAAACCTAAATTTTTGTTGTTGTTGATTACGAAATTCATAATGAATGATTTTTAATGAATAATCACACAATACTTTTTAAAAAATAATTTTTTAAATTTTAATTTTTTTCATTGGCTTTTGTCATCTATAATTTCAAATACTTTTATAACACTTAAATATAAAATTACTTTACCCCATGGTATTTTGAACTGATTCATTGATACTGAAGTACCTTTTAATTATCAAATTGGAACACTACCCTGCTCACAACTAACCGTATATGTATTATATAAAAAAATCATTAATTTAAAAGTTAAAATCCTATTATAAAACTCAATTTTTTCAAATATATATATTTATATATGTGTGCGTGTGTCATATTTTAGAAATTAATTCAAAAATCTATAAAATACATAAAAATATTTCCATCATCTGTACATATTAACTTAACGTTTAACTTAACTTAACGTTTCCTGAGCATTTCAATTGAAACTTTTTCTTGCATTTCCACATCCATCCTTATTTTTGGCTGGAATCTATTTGCTGAGGAAATACATATGGTAATTTTAAATTAAAATCAAATGGTTCCCTTATGATTAATTGCACTATTGATTAACTCAGAAATCATTTTTCTATGCAGTCACTTGGATTGGGTGTATTTGAGTTTTTACTCCGATGTCCATATGTACTGCCTCCCCATTTTCTAATGTTGCTGGATTTTAGTCTTCGCTCTCCTTGTTTTTAAAATTAGCACAGTTTTCTTGATTTTTTCACCACTGAATACTCTTACCAATTCTCTTTAATTGTGGGCATATGCTTTATTCTGATTATTTATTCCATTTTTTTCTTGCTCCTTTATCCAGGGTTAGCTAATTTTTTTTTTACCACTGGATTCTCGAGATCTCTCTTATTTGATATGTAAATTGTCATCCAGTTACAGCAATGGATTCTCATCCTGCTCCGCTAACGAATTCACCTCTTTATTTTAAAGACATTCCAACTACGTTTTCGAAGACTTATTATGGTTCATGCAGCACTAAATAGCCATGCACAATGATGCTGCACTGGCAAGTGATAGTGACGTAATGTATTCGTCAACATCTAATGCAAACATCAGTGATATAATACCAATCAAAAGGGAAATGATGAACTTGAAGTGTCCAAATACTCTGTACATAAAATCCTGCTTTTCTTTTTTGTTTTCTTCAGGCACCTCTAGTAGTTGACATTATCAAGATAAATGCTCCGAAAAATAAACCACTACAACTAAAGCCTGTTTATGAAGAACTAAGTTTTTGGCAGCCAAGCATGTGCGTTTAACAGAAGGGCAAACTGACCGAGAAGAAAAATTTTAAAAAATTATACACTAGCTACACGTCTTGTGCTTGTTCCGCTTTCTTATCGACATTCCACTGTGACAGAGAGATTTGCTCCTTTATCCAGGTGTCTTGTCCTTGTTCAGCTTTCTGATCGACATTCAGTTGTGACAGAGAATTGTTCTATTTTTATCTTGCTCCTCCAGCCAGGCCTCTGGTGCTTGTTCAGCTTCCTCATCGACATTCAACTGTGATTGAGGCACTGGTTCCATTTTTTTTGTTAACTGTCTATCCGGGCGTTTTGTACTCCTTCAGTTTCCTCATCGATATTGAACTGAAATAGAGAGACTTTTGGCTAACAAGCATGCGTAGACTCCTTACAAACGTTTAACAGAAGGGCAAATTGATCAAGTGGAAAAAATATTTCACAAAGTACACACGCCTGGTCCTTGTTCAGCTTTCTGATCGACATTCAGTTGTGACAGAGAATTGTTCTATTTTTATATTGCTCTCCAGCCAGGCTCTGGTGCTTGTTCAGCTTCCTCATCGACATTCACTGTGATTGAGGCACTGTTCATTTTTTTGTTAACTGTCTATCCGGCGTTTTGTACTCCTTCAGTTTCCTCATCGATATTGAACTAAAATAGAGAGACATTTTGGCTAACAAGCATGCGTAGACTCCTTACAAACGTTTAACAGAAGGGCAAATTGATCAAGTGGAAAAATATTTCACAAAGTATACACGCCTGGTCCTTGTTCAGCTTTCTGATCGACATTCAGTTGTGACAGTGACTTGTTCCATTTTTTTCTTGCTCCTTTATCCAGGGTTAGCTAATTTTTTTTTTACCACTGGATTCTCGAGATCTCTCTTATTTGATATGTAAATTGTCATCCAGTTACAGCAATGGATTCTCATCCTGCTCCGCTAACGAATTCACCTCTTTATTTTAAAGACATTCCAACTACGTTTTCGAAGACTTATTATGGTTCATGCAGCACTAAATAGCCATGCACAATGATGCTGCACTGGCAAGTGATAGTGACGTAATGTATTCATCAACATCTAATGCAAACATCAGTGATATAATACCAATCAAAAGGGAAATGATAAACTTTAAGTGTCCAAATACTCTGTACATAAAATCCTGCTTTTCTTTTTTGTTTTCTTCAGGCACCTCTAGTAGTTGACATTATCAAGATAAATGCTCCGAAAAATAAACCACTACAACTAAAGCCTGTTTATGAAGAACTAAGTTTTTGGCAGCCAAGCCCGTGTAGACTTATTGTTGCCTATCGGTTCACTAATTTGAGGATTCCAATAGGTGAATAATATTAAATTAATTTCGTTTCCTCGAAGGTTTACGTTTAATTCGTAATTTCCATCACAATCAGGCGACAACCTTTTCAATCAATTTTACCAAGTTTATTTTTCAAACTTTTAAATCACATCCTAGTTCAGTGATCAGAGGAGAAATGCGTGGGACTCCCACGTTTTACACATCGCTCAGTTTAGTTACAGTTAACACATTATATTAAACAAGTTAATAATATATATAAAAATACAAAAATCTAAATTACAAATAAAGTTTAAAAAATTAATAAAGCTTGTTTTAAATTGCATGGTGAATCAATAATATTTTAATTATGTATTTTTAAAATTATAATTAATTAATAATTAGGATTTCCTGTGATGCTCTAAGTTCGAGCCACATGATAGGCTGATTGATACAGCCATCTAGTGAGGGAATTCTCAACTAAAACTGTCCCTTACAGACTCCTAGCAAACGTTCAATTATAAGTGAAGGGCAAATTGATAAGGAAAATATTTTACAAATTACCATCCGGGCGTATTGTGCTTGTTCAGCTTCCTCATTGACATTCAACTGCGACTGAGGCACTGGTTCAATTTTCACAGATGCCACTGGCATTCATGGCTTGCATCGGTATTCCTTTCATTAGAACAGCTTTGTGCGGGCATGGAATCATAAGCTCCTGCGGCCCCAAAACTGACCAAGAGAATGCCTTACTCGGTCAAATCTCCAAAAGACGCTATATTACTGAGGAGTCCCAGGAGTAAAGAATTTTCAGTTCTTTTCTAAACTCCTCCCAAATTCAAAAATATGGTACAATGTTATGCATATGCATTCGATTTCCTTCTCCCGGATAAAAAACTTTTTGCAGCATCCATTGCTTGCGTCAGTGTTTTCTTTAATCCGGCTTTGAAACCAGGAGTTTCTATGGTCCCGAAACTGTACAACAGTTTCTTACTCGATCGAATCTTAAAAAGACTCTGTATTACTGGAGAGTCCCAGGAGTGGGGCCTATTCCATTGTTTTCTAAGCTATTGCCGAATTGGAACTAGGGTTCCCACACTCACAAGTCGGAGTTGTAAATCAAGCAATTTTTCCCTACAGTCACGATTTTCGTCAATGTTCCTATAAATACCGCAGCTGCATCCAAAAGTAGAACCAGAAGCTTTACAACCCGAGACTGACCAAGAGTGACGTAATCATTCGAATCTCATGAAGACGCTATGTTACGGGAGAGTCTCAGGAGTGATGAATATTCCACTCTTTTTGTAATAACATCCGCTGGAATTGGAACTAGTTGTTTCATACTCATTCGTGTTTCGCCACCCTAACTTGAAACTATTACCTGCATTCTGTCCTGGTACTTTTAAATAACTTCTGTGTTTAAGGGGCTGATGCCGTTAAATCTGTAAGGACTCAAATACTTCATGCTGTCATGTTGTAACTGGCAAGAACATCTAGAGTTTTTGGCTGTGATAAATTTACGTTATCGTAACATGTTCCGATGTGTTGCTTCGCATTCACCCCAGTGTGTTCATTGGCAGATAGTCTTTCTCAAAATTCAATGAATTCGAAGTGCAAAACGTGGCCCCCAGAGCAAAAAGAAGTCTCTGTCTTATAATCCTGTAAATGCATTATCGTATTTGCTTTCTAGTTTTCGTTAATTGCACCATTCGAATTTACGACATTGCGATGCGAAATTCCATTAAAAATGAAATCAAAATAGTCCAAGGGTCTATTCTGCCATACAAGACTTCAAAAGTCTGATCACTGCAGAGATTTAATTGAGTAATAAATTCGAACCAGTGGGAAGGAGGCAATTTTTATTTCCCCACTTTTGATCTGATAAAAGATGCAAGAGGGACTTTTATGTTGTCTCTCGATTCCGAAACTTGGGAGCATTGAAGCAATAAAGGGCATTTTGCTACCACTTGTCTAAGTGTTAGTAAGAACGTTTCACTTGTTGTTGATCTGGTTTGTCTTCATCCTTAGATGATCCTTTAGATTCCGTCATTTCTTCGAGTTGGACTGCTTTAGGTATTGTCAGAGACTACATAATTTCGCTTTGACTCTTCACTTGAAACCAAAACACAGCAGTAAATAGCTGTGCTCAATGATGCTGCACTGACAAGTGATAGAGAAGTAACGAACTCATCGACATCTAATGCAAACAGCAGTGATATTATACCAATCAAAAGGAAAATGATAAACCTGGAGACTGAAATTGCTCTGTATATAAAATCCTTCTGTTCTTTGTTTTGTTGAGGCCTCGCTAGACGTTGAAATTATCGAGATAAATGTTATGAAATATATCACTACAACTAAAGCCTTTTTATAAAGAACTACATTTTTGGCAATCAAGCACGTGTAGACTCCTAACAAACTTTCAATTCTAAGTGAAGGGCAAATTGATAAAAAGGAAAATATTTTACAAATTACCAGCCGGACGTATTGTGCTTGTTCAGCTTTCTCATTGACATTCAACTGTGACTGAGGCACTGGTTCCATTATTTTTCTTAACTGTCTATCCGGGCGTTTTGTACTCCTTCAGTTTCCTCATCGATATTGAACTGAAATAGAGAGACTTTTTGGAAAACAAGCATGCGTAGACTCCTTACAAACGTTTAACAGAAGGGCAAATTTATCAAGTGGAAAAATATTTCCCAAAGTACACACGCCTGGTCCTTGTTCAGCTTTCTGATCGACATTCAGTTGTGACAGAGCCTTGTTCCATTTTTTTCTTGCTCCTTTATCCAGGGTTAGCTCATTTTTTTTTACCACTGGATTCTCGAGATCTCTCTTATTTGATATGTAAATTGTCATCCAGTTACAGCAATGGATTCTGATTCTGCGCCGCTAATGAATTCACTTCTTTATTTTAAAGTCATTTACACTTCAACTACGTTGGCGAAGACTGATTCTGGTTCATGCATCACTAAATAGTCATGCACAATGATGCTGCACTGGCAAGTGATAGTGACGTAATGTATTCGTCAACATCTAATGCAAACATCAGTGATATAGTACCAATCAAAAGGGAAATGATGAACTTTAAGTGTCCAAATACTCTGTACATAAAATCCTGCTTTTCTTTTTTGTTTTCTTCAGGCACCTCTAGTAGTTGACATTATCAAGATAAATGCTCCGAAAAATAAACCACTACAACTAAAGCCTGTTTATGAAGAGCTAAGTTTTTGGCAGCCAAGCATGTGCGTTTAACAGAAGGGCAAACTGATCAAGAAGAAAAATTTAAAAAAATTATACACTAGCTGCACGTCTTGTGCTTGTTCCGCTTTCTTATCGACATTCCACTGTGACAGAGAGATTTGCTCCTTTATCCAGGTGTCTTGTCCTTGTTCAGGTTTCTGATCGACATTCAGTTGTGACAGAGAATTGTTCTATTTTTATATTGCTCCTCCAGCCAGGCCTCTGGTGCTTGTTCAGCTTCCTCATCGACATTCAACTGTGATTGAGGCACTGGTTCCATTTTTTTGTTAACTGTCTATCCGGGCGTTTTGTACTCCTTCAATTTCCTCATCGATATTGAACTGAAATAGAGAGACTTTTTGGCTAACAAGCATGCGTAGACTCCTTACAAACGTTTAACAGAAGGGCAAATTTATCAAGTGGAAAAATATTTCCCAAAGTACACACGCCTGGTCCTTGTTCAGCTTTCTGATCGACATTCAGTTGTGACAGAGCCTTGTTCCATTTTTTTCTTGCTCCTTTATCCAGGGTTAGCTCATTTTTTTTACCACTGGATTCTCGAGATCTCTCTTATTTGATATGTAAATTGTCATCCAGTTACAGCAATGGATTCTGATTCTGCGCCGCTAATGAATTCACTTCTTTATTTTAAAGTCATTTACACTTCAACTACGTTGGCGAAGACTGATTCTGGTTCATGCATCACTAAATAGCCATGCACAATGATGCTGCACTGGCAAGTGATAGTGACGTAATGTATTCGTCAACATCTAATGCAAACATCAGTGATATAATACCAATCAAAAGGGAAATGATAAACTTGAAGTGTCCAAATACTCTGTACATAAAATCCTGCTTTTCTTTTTTGTTTTCTTCAGGCACCTCTAGTAGTTGACATTATCAAGATAAATGCTCCGAAAAATAAACCACTACAACTAAAGCCTGTTTATGAAGAACTAAGTTTTTGGCAGCCAAGCATGTGCGTTTAACAGAAGGGCAAACTGATCGAGAAGAAAAATTTTAAAAAATTATACACTAGCTACACGTCTTGTGCTTGTTCCGCTTTCTTATCGACATTCCACTGTGACAGAGAGATTTGCTCCTTTATCCAGGTGTCTTGTCCTTGTTCAGCTTTCTGATCGACATTCAGTTGTGACAGAGAATTGTTCTATTTTTATCTTGCTCCTCCAGCCAGGCCTCTGGTGCTTGTTCAGCTTCCTCATCGACATTCAACTGTGATTGAGGCACTGGTTCCATTTTTTTTGTTAACTGTCTATCCGGGCGTTTTGTACTCCTTCAGTTTCCTCATCGATATTGAACTAAAATAGAGAGACATTTTGGCTAACAAGCATGCGTAGACTCCTTACAAACGTTTAACAGAAGGGCAAATTGATCAAGTGGAAAAATATTTCACAAAGTATACACGCCTGGTCCTTGTTCAGCTTTCTGATCGACATTCAGTTGTGACAGTGACTTGTTCCATTTTTTTCTTGCTCCTTTATCCAGGGTTAGCTAATTTTTTTTTTACCACTGGATTCTCGAGATCTCTCTTATTTGATATGTAAATTGTCATCCAGTTACAGCAATGGATTCTCATCCTGCTCCGCTAACGAATTCACCTCTTTATTTTAAAGACATTCCAACTACGTTTTCGAAGACTTATTATGGTTCATGCAGCACTAAATAGCCATGCACAATGATGCTGCACTGGCAAGTGATAGTGACGTAATGTATTCATCAACATCTAATGCAAACATCAGTGATATAATACCAATCAAAAGGGAAATGATAAACTTTAAGTGTCCAAATACTCTGTACATAAAATCCTGCTTTTCTTTTTTGTTTTCTTCAGGCACCTCTAGTAGTTGACATTATCAAGATAAATGCTCCGAAAAATAAACCACTACAACTAAAGCCTGTTTATGAAGAACTAAGTTTTTGGCAGCCAAGCCCGTGTAGACTTATTGTTGCCTATCGGTTCACTAATTTGAGGATTCCAATAGGTGAATAATATTAAATTAATTTCGTTTCCTCGAAGGTTTACGTTTAATTCGTAATTTCCATCACAATCAGGCGACAACCTTTTCAATCAATTTTACCAAGTTTATTTTTCAAACTTTTAAATCACATCCTAGTTCAGTGATCAGAGGAGAAATGCGTGGGACTCCCACGTTTTACACATCGCTCAGTTTAGTTACAGTTAACACATTATATTAAACAAGTTAATAATATATATAAAAATACAAAAATCTAAATTACAAATAAAGTTTAAAAAATTAATAAAGCTTGTTTTAAATTGCATGGTGAATCAATAATATTTTAATTATGTATTTTTAAAATTATAATTAATTAATAATTAGGATTTCCTGTGATGCTCTAAGTTCGAGCCACATGATAGGCTGATTGATACAGCCATCTAGTGAGGGAATTCTCAACTAAAACTGTCCCTTACAGACTCCTAGCAAACGTTCAATTATAAGTGAAGGGCAAATTGATAAGGAAAATATTTTACAAATTACCATCCGGGCGTATTGTGCTTGTTCAGCTTCCTCATTGACATTCAACTGCGACTGAGGCACTGGTTCAATTTTCACAGATGCCACTGGCATTCATGGCTTGCATCGGTATTCCTTTCATTAGAACAGCTTTGTGCGGGCATGGAATCATAAGCTCCTGCGGCCCCAAAACTGACCAAGAGAATGCCTTACTCGGTCAAATCTCCAAAAGACGCTATATTACTGAGGAGTCCCAGGAGTAAAGAATTTTCAGTTCTTTTCTAAACTCCTCCCAAATTCAAAAATATGGTACAATGTTATGCATATGCATTCGATTTCCTTCTCCCGGATAAAAAACTTTTTGCAGCATCCATTGCTTGCGTCAGTGTTTTCTTTAATCCGGCTTTGAAACCAGGAGTTTCTATGGTCCCGAAACTGTACAACAGTTTCTTACTCGATCGAATCTTAAAAAGACTCTGTATTACTGGAGAGTCCCAGGAGTGGGGCCTATTCCATTGTTTTCTAAGCTATTGCCGAATTGGAACTAGGGTTCCCACACTCACAAGTCGGAGTTGTAAATCAAGCAATTTTTCCCTACAGTCACGATTTTCGTCAATGTTCCTATAAATACCGCAGCTGCATCCAAAAGTAGAACCAGAAGCTTTACAACCCGAGACTGACCAAGAGTGACGTAATCATTCGAATCTCATGAAGACGCTATGTTACGGGAGAGTCTCAGGAGTGATGAATATTCCACTCTTTTTGTAATAACATCCGCTGGAATTGGAACTAGTTGTTTCATACTCATTCGTGTTTCGCCACCCTAACTTGAAACTATTACCTGCATTCTGTCCTGGTACTTTTAAATAACTTCTGTGTTTAAGGGGCTGATGCCGTTAAATCTGTAAGGACTCAAATACTTCATGCTGTCATGTTGTAACTGGCAAGAACATCTAGAGTTTTTGGCTGTGATAAATTTACGTTATCGTAACATGTTCCGATGTGTTGCTTCGCATTCACCCCAGTGTGTTCATTGGCAGATAGTCTTTCTCAAAATTCAATGAATTCGAAGTGCAAAACGTGGCCCCCAGAGCAAAAAGAAGTCTCTGTCTTATAATCCTGTAAATGCATTATCGTATTTGCTTTCTAGTTTTCGTTAATTGCACCATTCGAATTTACGACATTGGGATGCGAAATTCCATTAAAAATGAAATCAAAATAGTCCAAGGGTCTATTCTGCCATACAAGACTTCAAAAGTCTGATCACTGCAGAGATTTAATTGAGTAATAAATTCGAACCAGTGGGAAGGAGGCAATTTTTATTTCCCCACTTTTGATCTGATAAAAGATGCAAGAGGGACTTTTATGTTGTCTCTCGATTCCGAAACTTGGGAGCATTGAAGCAATAAAGGGCATTTTGCTACCACTTGTCTAAGTGTTAGTAAGAACGTTTCACTTGTTGTTGATCTGGTTTGTCTTCATCCTTAGATGATCCTTTAGATTCCGTCATTTCTTCGAGTTGGACTGCTTTAGGTATTGTCAGAAACTACATAATTTCGCTTTGACTCTTCACTTGAAACCAAAACACAGCAGTAAATAGCTGTGCTCAATGATGCTGCACTGACAAGTGATAGAGAAGTAACGAACTCATCGACATCTAATGCAAACAGCAGTGATATTATACCAATCAAAAGGAAAATGATAAACCTGGAGACTGAAATTGCTCTGTATATAAAATCCTTCTGTTCTTTGTTTTGTTGAGGCCTCGCTAGACGTTGAAATTATCGAGATAAATGTTATGAAATATATCACTACAACTAAAGCCTTTTTATAAAGAACTACATTTTTGGCAATCAAGCACGTGTAGACTCCTAACAAACTTTCAATTCTAAGTGAAGGGCAAATTGATAAAAAGGAAAATATTTTACAAATTACCAGCCGGACGTATTGTGCTTGTTCAGCTTTCTCATTGACATTCAACTGTGACTGAGGCACTGGTTCAATTTTTTTTTTTAACTGTCTATCCGGGCGTTTTGTACTCCTTCAGTTTCCTCATCGATATTGAACTGAAATAGAGAGACTTTTTGGCTAACAAGCATGCGTAGACTCCTTACAAACGTTTAACAGAAGGGCAAATTTATCAAGTGGAAAAATATTTCACAAAGTACACACGCCAGGTCCTTGTTCAGCTTTCTGATCGACATTCAGTTGTGACAGAGCCTTGTTCCATTTTTTTCTTGCTCCTTTATCCAGGGTTAGCTCATTTTTTTTTTACCACTGGATTCTCGAGATCTCTCTTATTTGATATGTAAATTGTCATCCAGTTACAGCAATGGATTCTGATTCTGCGCCGCTAATGAATTCACTTCTTTATTTTAAAGTCATTTACACTTCAACTACGTTGGCGAAGACTGATTCTGGTTCATGCATCACTAAATAGTCATGCACAATGATGCTGCCCTGGCAAGTGATAATGATGTAATGTATTCGTCAACATCTAATGCAAACATCAGTGATATAGTACCAATCAAAAGGGAAATGATGAACTTTAAGTGTCCAAATACTCTGTACATAAAATCCTGCTTTTCTTTTTTGTTTTCTTCAGGCACCTCTAGTAGTTGACATTATCAAGATAAATGCTCCGAAAAATAAACCACTACAACTAAAGCCTGTTTATGAAGAACTAAGTTTTTGGCAGCCAAGCATGTGCGTTTAACAGAAGGGCAAACTGATCAAGAAGAAAAATTTTAAAAAATTATACACTAGCTACACGTCTTGTGCTTGTTCCGCTTTCTTATCGACATTCCACTGTGACAGAGAGATTTGCTCCTTTATCCAGGTGTCTTGTCCTTGTTCAGCTTTCTGATCGACATTCAGTTGTGACAGAGAATTGTTCTATTTTTATATTGCTCCTCCAGCCAGGCCTCTGGTGCTTGTTCAGCTTCCTCATCGACATTCAACTGTGATTGAGGCACTGGTTCCATTTTTTTTGTTAACTGTCTATCCGGGCGTTTTGTACTCCTTCAGTTTCCTCATCGATATTGAACTGAAATAGAGAGACTTTTTGGCTAACAAGCATGCGTAGACTCCTTACAAACGTTTAACAGAAGGGCAAATTGATCAAGTGGAAAAATATTTCACAAAGTACACACGCCTGGTCCTTGTTCAGCTTTCTGATCGACATTCAGTTGTGACAGAGAATTGTTCTATTTTTATATTGCTCCTCCAGCCAGGCCTCTGGTGCTTGTTCAGCTTCCTCATCGACATTCATCTGTGACTGAGGCACTGATTTATTTTTTTTCCTTTACTGTCTATTCGGGCGTTTTGTACTCCTTCAGTTTCCTCATCGATATTGAACTGAAATAGAGAGATTTTTGCAAACAAGCATGCGTAGACTCCTTACATACGTTTAACAGAAGGGCAAATTGATCAAGAGGAAATATATTTCACAAAGTAGCAACGTCTGGTCCTTGTTCAGCTTTCTGATCGACATTCAGTTGTGACAGAGACTTGTTCCATTTTTTCCTTGCTCCTTTATCCAGGCTTAGCTCATTTTTCTTTACCACTGGGTTCTCGAGATCCCTCTTATTTGACATATGTAAATTGTCATCCAGTTACAGAAATGGATTCTCATCCTGCGCCGCTAATGAATTCACTTCTTTATTTTAAAGTCATCTAAACTTCAACTACGTTGGCGAAGACTGATTCTGGTTCATGCATCACTAAATAGCCATGCACAATGATGCTGCACTGGCAAGTGATAGTGACGTAATGTATTCGTCAACATCTAATGCAAACATCAGTGATATAATACCAATCAAAAGGGAAATGATAAACTTGAAGTGTCCAAATACTCTGTACATAAAATCCTGCTTTTCTTTTTTGTTTTCTTCAGGCACCTCTAGTAGTTGACATTATCAAGATAAATGCTCCGAAAAATAAACCACTACAACTAAAGCCTGTTTATGAAGAACTAAGTTTTTGGCAGCCAAGCATGTGCGTTTAACAGAAGGGCAAACTGATCGAGAAGAAAAATTTTAAAAAATTATACACTAGCTACACGTCTTGTGCTTGTTCCGCTTTCTTATCGACATTCCACTGTGACAGAGAGATTTGCTCCTTTATCCAGGTGTCTTGTCCTTGTTCAGCTTTCTGATCGACATTCAGTTGTGACAGAGAATTGTTCTATTTTTATCTTGCTCCTCCAGCCAGGCCTCTGGTGCTTGTTCAGCTTCCTCATCGACATTCAACTGTGATTGAGGCACTGGTTCCATTTTTTTTGTTAACTGTCTATCCGGGCGTTTTGTACTCCTTCAGTTTCCTCATCGATATTGAACTAAAATAGAGAGACATTTTGGCTAACAAGCATGCGTAGACTCCTTACAAACGTTTAACAGAAGGGCAAATTGATCAAGTGGAAAAATATTTCACAAAGTATACACGCCTGGTCCTTGTTCAGCTTTCTGATCGACATTCAGTTGTGACAGTGACTTGTTCCATTTTTTTCTTGCTCCTTTATCCAGGGTTAGCTAATTTTTTTTTTTACCACTGGATTCTCGAGATCTCTCTTATTTGATATGTAAATTGTCATCCAGTTACAGCAATGGATTCTATCCTGCGCCGCTAATGAATTCACTTCTTTATTTTAAAGTCATTTACCAACTACGTTCGAAGACTGATTTGGTTCATGCAGCACTAAATAGCCATGCACAATGATGCTGCACTGGCAAGTGATAGTGACGTAATGTATTCGTCAACATCTAATGCAAACATCAGTGATATAGTACCAATCAAAAGGGAAATGATGAACTTTAAGTGTCCAAATACTCTGTACATAAAATCCTGCTTTTCTTTTTTGTTTTCTTCAGGCACCTCTAGTAGTTGACATTATCAAGATAAATGCTCCGAAAAATAAACCACTACAACTAAAGCCTGTTTATGAAGAGCTAAGTTTTTGGCAGCCAAGCATGTGCGTTTAACAGAAGGGCAAACTGATCAAGAAGAAAAATTTAAAAAAATTATACACTAGCTACACGTCTTGTGCTTGTTCCGCTTTCTTATCGACATTCCACTGTGACAGAGAGATTTGCTCCTTTATCCAGGTGTCTTGTCCTTGTTCAGCTTTCTGATCGACATTCAGTTGTGACAGAGAATTGTTCTATTTTATATTGCTCCTCCAGCCAGGCCTCTGGTGCTTGTTCAGCTTCCTCATCGACATTCAACTGTGATTGAGGCACTGGTTCCATTTTTTTTGTTAACTGTCTATCCGGGCGTTTTGTACTCCTTCAGTTTCCTCATCGATATTGAACTGAAATAGAGAGACTTTTTGGCTAACTAGCATGCGTAGACTCCTTACAAACGTTTAACAGAAGGGCAAATTGATCAAGTGGAAAAATATTTCACAAAGTACACACGCCTGGTCCTTGTTCAGCTTTCTGATCGACATTCAGTTGTGACAGAGAATTGTTCTATTTTTATATTGCTCCTCCAGCCAGGCCTCTGGTGCTTGTTCAGCTTCCTCATCGACATTCATCTGTGACTGAGGCACTGATTTTTTTTTTCCTTTACTGTCTATTCGGGCGTTTTGTACTCCTTCAGTTTCCTCATCGATATTGAACTGAAATAGAGAGATTTTTGCAAACAAGCATGCGTAGACTCCTTACATACGTTTAACAGAAGGGCAAATTGATCAAGAGGAAATATATTTCACAAAGTAGCAACGTCTGGTCCTTGTTCAGCTTTCTGATCGACATTCAGTTGTGACAGAGACTTGTTCCATTTTTTCCTTGCTCCTTTATCCAGGCTTAGCTCATTTTTCTTTACCACTGGGTTCTCGAGATCCCTCTTATTTGACATATGTAAATTGTCATCCAGTTACAGAAATGGATTCTCATCCTGCGCCGCTAATGAATTCACTTCTTTATTTTAAAGTCATCTAAACTTCAACTACGTTGGCGAAGACTGATTCTGGTTCATGCATCACTAAATAGCCATGCACAATGATGCTGCACTGGCAAGTGATAGTGACGTAATGTATTCGTCAACATCTAATGCAAACATCAGTGATATAATACCAATCAAAACGGAAATGATAAACTTGAAGTGTCCAAATACTCTGTACATAAAATCCTGCTTTTCTTTTTTGTTTTCTTCAGGCACCTCTAGTAGTTGACATTATCAAGATAAATGCTCCGAAAAATAAACCACTACAACTAAAGCCTGTTTATGAAGAACTAAGTTTTTGGCAGCCAAGCATGTGCGTTTAACAGAAGGGCAAACTGATCGAGAAGAAAAATTTTAAAAAATTATACACTAGCTACACGTCTTGTGCTTGTTCCGCTTTCTTATCGACATTCCACTGTGACAGAGAGATTTGCTCCTTTATCCAGGTGTCTTGTCCTTGTTCAGCTTTCTGATCGACATTCAGTTGTGACAGAGAATTGTTCTATTTTTATCTTGCTCCTCCAGCCAGGCCTCTGGTGCTTGTTCAGCTTCCTCATCGACATTCAACTGTGATTGAGGCACTGGTTCCATTTTTTTTGTTAACTGTCTATCCGGGCGTTTTGTACTCCTTCAGTTTCCTCATCGATATTGAACTAAAATAGAGAGACATTTTGGCTAACAAGCATGCGTAGACTCCTTACAAACGTTTAACAGAAGGGCAAATTGATCAAGTGGAAAAATATTTCACAAAGTATACACGCCTGGTCCTTGTTCAGCTTTCTGATCGACATTCAGTTGTGACAGTGACTTGTTCCATTTTTTTCTTGCTCCTTTATCCAGGGTTAGCTAATTTTTTTTTTACCACTGGATTCTCGAGATCTCTCTTATTTGATATGTAAATTGTCATCCAGTTACAGCAATGGATTCTCATCCTGCTCCGCTAACGAATTCACCTCTTTATTTTAAAGACATTCCAACTACGTTTTCGAAGACTTATTATGGTTCATGCAGCACTAAATAGCCATGCACAATGATGCTGCACTGGCAAGTGATAGTGACGTAATGTATTCATCAACATCTAATGCAAACATCAGTGATATAATACCAATCAAAAGGGAAATGATAAACTTTAAGTGTCCAAATACTCTGTACATAAAATCCTGCTTTTCTTTTTTGTTTTCTTCAGGCACCTCTAGTAGTTGACATTATCAAGATAAATGCTCCGAAAAATAAACCACTACAACTAAAGCCTGTTTATGAAGAACTAAGTTTTTGGCAGCCAAGCCCGTGTAGACTTATTGTTGCCTATCGGTTCACTAATTTGAGGATTCCAATAGGTGAATAATATTAAATTAATTTCGTTTCCTCGAAGGTTTACGTTTAATTCGTAATTTCCATCACAATCAGGCGACAACCTTTTCAATCAATTTTACCAAGTTTATTTTTCAAACTTTTAAATCACATCCTAGTTCAGTGATCAGAGGAGAAATGCGTGGGACTCCCACGTTTTACACATCGCTCAGTTTAGTTACAGTTAACACATTATATTAAACAAGTTAATAATATATATAAAAATACAAAAATCTAAATTACAAATAAAGTTTAAAAAATTAATAAAGCTTGTTTTAAATTGCATGGTGAATCAATAATATTTTAATTATGTATTTTTAAAATTATAATTAATTAATAATTAGGATTTCCTGTGATGCTCTAAGTTCGAGCCACATGATAGGCTGATTGATACAGCCATCTAGTGAGGGAATTCTCAACTAAAACTGTCCCTTACAGACTCCTAGCAAACGTTCAATTATAAGTGAAGGGCAAATTGATAAGGAAAATATTTTACAAATTACCATCCGGGCGTATTGTGCTTGTTCAGCTTCCTCATTGACATTCAACTGCGACTGAGCACTGGTTCAATTTTCACAGATGCCACTGGCATTCATGGCTTGCATCGGTATTCCTTTCATTAGAACAGCTTTGTGCGGGCATGGAATCATAAGCTCCTGCGGCCCCAAAACTGACCAAGAGAATGCCTTACTCGGTCAAATCTCCAAAAGACGCTATATTACTGAGGAGTCCCAGGAGTAAAGAATTTTCAGTTCTTTTCTAAACTCCTCCCAAATTCAAAAATATGGTACAATGTTATGCATATGCATTCGATTTCCTTCTCCCGGATAAAAAACTTTTTGCAGCATCCATTGCTTGCGTCAGTGTTTTCTTTAATCCGGCTTTGAAACCAGGAGTTTCTATGGTCCCGAAACTGTACAACAGTTTCTTACTCGATCGAATCTTAAAAAGACTCTGTATTACTGGAGAGTCCCAGGAGTGGGGCCTATTCCATTGTTTTCTAAGCTATTGCCGAATTGGAACTAGGGTTCCCACACTCACAAGTCGGAGTTGTAAATCAAGCAATTTTTCCCTACAGTCACGATTTTCGTCAATGTTCCTATAAATACCGCAGCTGCATCCAAAAGTAGAACCAGAAGCTTTACAACCCGAGACTGACCAAGAGTGACGTAATCATTCGAATCTCATGAAGACGCTATGTTACGGGAGAGTCTCAGGAGTGATGAATATTCCACTCTTTTTGTAATAACATCCGCTGGAATTGGAACTAGTTGTTTCATACTCATTCGTGTTTCGCCACCCTAACTTGAAACTATTACCTGCATTCTGTCCTGGTACTTTTAAATAACTTCTGTGTTTAAGGGGCTGATGCCGTTAAATCTGTAAGGACTCAAATACTTCATGCTGTCATGTTGTAACTGGCAAGAACATCTAGAGTTTTTGGCTGTGATAAATTTACGTTATCGTAACATGTTCCGATGTGTTGCTTCGCATTCACCCCAGTGTGTTCATTGGCAGATAGTCTTTCTCAAAATTCAATGAATTCGAAGTGCAAAACGTGGCCCCCAGAGCAAAAAGAAGTCTCTGTCTTATAATCCTGTAATGCATTATCGTATTTGCTTTCTAGTTTTCGCTAATTGCACCATTCGAATTTACGACATTGGGATGCGAAATTCCATTAAAAATGAAATCAAAATAGTCCAAGGGTCTATTCTGCCATACAAGACTTCAAAAGTCGGATCACTGCAGAGATTTAATTGAGTAATAATTTCGAACCAGTGGGAAGGAGGCAATTTTTATTTCCCCACTTTTGATCTGATAAAAGATGCAAGAGGGACTTTTATGTTGTCTCTCGATTCCGAAACTTGGGAGCATTGAAGCAATAAAGGGCATTTTGCTACCACTTGTCTAAGTGTTAGTAAGAACGTTTCACTTGTTGTTGATCTGGTTTGTCTTCATCCTTAGATGATCCTTTAGATTCCGTCATTTCTTCGAGTTGGACTGCTTTAGGTATTGTCAGAAACTACATAATTTCGCTTTGACTCTTCACTTGAAACCAAAACACAGCAGTAAATAGCTGTGCTCAATGATGCTGCACTGACAAATGATAGAGAAGTAACGAACTCATCGACATCTAATGCAAACAGCAGTGATATTATACCAATCAAAAGGAAAATGATAAACCTGGAGACTGAAATTGCTCTGTATATAAAATCCTTCTGTTCTTTGTTTTGTTGAGGCCTCGCTAGACGTTAAAATTATCGAGATAAATGTTATGAAATATATCACTACAACGAAAGCCTTTTTATAAAGAACTACATTTTTGGCAATCAAGCACGTGTAGACTCCTAACAAACTTTCAATTCTAAGTGAAGGGCAAATTGATAAAAAGGAAAATATTTTACAAATTACCAGCCGGACGTATTGTGCTTGTTCAGCTTTCTCATTGACATTCAACTGTGACTGAGGCACTGGTTCCATTATTTTTCTTAACTGTCTATCCGGGCGTTTTGTACTCCTTCAGTTTCCTCATCGATATTGAACTGAAATAGAGAGACTTTTTGGCAAACAAGCATGCGTAGACTCCTTACAAACGTTTAACAGAAGGGCAAATTTATCAAGTGGAAAAATATTTCACAAAGTACACACGCCTGGTCCTTGTTCAGCTTTCTGATCGACATTCAGTTGTGACAGAGACTTGTTCCATTTTTTTCTTGCTCCTTTATCCAGGGTTAGCTCATTTTTTTTTACCACTGGATTCTCGAGATCTCTCTTATTTGATATGTAAATTGTCATCCAGTTACAGCAATGGATTCTGATCCTGCGCCGCTAATGAATTCACTTCTTTATTTTAAAGTCATTTACACTTCAACTACGTTGGCGAAGACTGATTCTGGTTCATGCATCACTAAATAGTCATGCACAATGATGCTGCACTGGCAAGTGATAGTGACGTAATGTATTCGTCAACATCTAATGCAAACATCAGTGATATAGTACCAATCAAAAGGGAAATGATGAACTTTAAGTGTCCAAATACTCTGTACATAAAATCCTGCTTTTCTTTTTTGTTTTCTTCAGGCACCTCTAGTAGTTGACATTATCAAGATAAATGCTCCGAAAAATAAACCACTACAACTAAAGCCTGTTTATGAAGAACTAAGTTTTTGGCAGCCAAGCATGTGCGTTTAACAGAAGGGCAAACTGATCAAGAAGAAAAATTTTAAAAAATTATACACTAGCTACACGTCTTGTGCTTGTTCCGCTTTCTTATCAACATTCCACTGTGACAGAGAGATTTGCTCCTTTATCCAGGTGTCTTGTCGTTGTTCAGCTTTCTGATCGACATTCAGTTGTGACAGAGAATTGTTCTATTTTTATATTGCTCCTCCAGCCAGGCCTCTGGTGCTTGTTCAGCTTCCTCATCGACATTCAACTGTGATTGAGGCACTGGTTCCATTTTTTTTGTTAACTGTCTATCCGGGCGTTTTGTACTCCTTCAGTTTCCTCAGCGATATTGAACTGAAATAGAGAGACTTTTTGGCAAACAAGCATGCGTAGACTCCTTACGAACGTTTAACAGAAGGGCAAATTGATCAAGAGAAAAAATATTTCACAAAGTACACACGCCTGGTCCTTGTTCAGCTTTCTGATCGACATTCAGTTGTGACAGTGACTTGTTCCATTTTTTTCTTGCTCCTTTATCCAGGGTTAGCTAATTTTTTTTTACCACTGGATTCTCGAGATCTCTCTTATTTGATATGTAAATTGTCATCCAGTTACAGCAATGGATTCTGATTCTGCGCCGCTAATGAATTCACTTCTTTATTTTAAAGTCATTTACACTTCAACTACGTTGGCGAAGACTGATTCTGGTTCATGCATCACTAAATAGCCATGCACAATGATGCTGTACTGGCAAGTGATAGTGACGTAATGTATTCATCAACATCTAATGCAAACATCAGTGATATAATACCAATCAAAAGGGAAATGATGAACTTGAAGTGTCCAAATGCTCTGTACATAAAATCCTGCTTTTCTTTGTTTTCTTCAGGCATCTCTAGTAGTTGAAATTATCAAGATAAATGCTCTGAAAAGTAAACCACTACAACTAAATTGTACCATTCGAATTTAGGACACTGGGATGCGAAATTCCATTCAAAATGAAATCAAAATAGTCCAAGGGTCTATTCTGGCATACAAGACTTAAAAAGTCGGATCACTGCAGAGATTTAATTGAGTAATAAGTTCGAACGAGTGGGAAGGAGGCAATTTTTATTTCCCCACTTTTGATCTGATAAAAGATGCAAGAGGGACTTTTATGTTGTTTCTCGATTCCGAAACTTGGGAGCATTGAAGCAATAAATAGCATTTTGCTACCACTTGTCTAAGTGTTAGTAAGAACGTTTCACTTGTTGTTGATCTGGTTTGTCTTCATCCTTAGATGATCCTTTAGATTCCGTCATTTCTTCGAGTTGGACTGCTTTAGGTATTGTCAGAGACTACATAATTTCGCTTTGACTCTTCACTTGAAACCAAAACACAGCAGTAAATAGCTGTGCTCAATGATGCTGCACTGACAAGTGATAGAGAAGTAACGAACTCATCGACATCTAATGCAATCAGCAGTGATATTATACCAATCAAAAGGAAAATGATAAACCTGGAGACTGAAATTGCTCTGTATATAAAATCCTTCTGTTCTTTGTTTTGTTCAGGCCTCGCTAGACGTTGAAATTATCGATATAAATGTTATGAAATATATCACTACAACTAAAGCCTTTAGATACCACCTAGATTAGCAGGTGATGGACTGATGTCTACATCAGTTGGAACAACCGGAAGATTTTTTAACCCATCCATTATTTCTTTATCTGAAAGCTTCCTTTCGGGATGCTTACGGTCTTTGCTCTGCGTCTCTTTTTAGATTTAGTCTTTTCCATAACAGCATCACCATAGGGAAATGTATTCCGAGGATAAATTTTAGGGCGAGCGCCCCCAAACGCTACAGATGCATCAGAAGGTTTTCGCATCGAACTATCCGTTTCATCGGGCTCTACAAGGATGCTTTTCGCTATCTTTTCGGTCACTTGGACAGCCTTGGCAGTCTGCTGGTCTTCGTCGTCCGCCTTCTCAACTTCTCCAATTGCAACCTCGGCTGTCTTTTCGGATTCTTGGACCACCTCAAAAGTCTGCTGGTCCCGGCATCCGCTTCGACGTCGGCCTTCTCGTCAACTTCAACCTCGGCAACCTTTTCGGTCTCTATGACCGCCTCGACAGTCTTCCGGTCCCCGTCGTTTGCCTTCTCTTCAACCTCTCCAACTGCGGTCTCTGTAATCTTTTTGGTTTCTTTGATCACCTCGATAGTCTGCTGGTCTCCGGAGTACACCTTCTCGTCAACTTCCACTGCGGTCTCGGCAATCTTTTCGGCTTCTATGACCACCTTGTCAATCTGCTGGTCCCCGGCAACAAACTCAACGTCGGCCTTCTCAGCTTTTGGAACTGCAGCCTTTGCCATCTTTTCGGTCTCTTCGACAGTCTGCTGGTCCTTGGCGTCCACCTTCTCGTCAACCTCTCCAACCGAGGCCTCAGCCGTTCTTTCGGCCTCGACAGTCTTCTGGTCCCTGTCGTTTTCCTTCTCGTCAACTGCGGCCTCGGCCAGTTTTTCGGCTACTTGAACCGTCTCGAAAGTCTGCTGGTCCCCGGCGTCTACATTCTCGTCAACCTCTGCAACTGCGGCTCCGGCCATATTTTTAGTCTCCTGGACAGTCTGCTTGTCCCCGGCGTTCGCTTCGGTGCCGGTCTCTTGGGATATGCAGCGAGTTGCCTCCTTAAAGTATTCGATTACGATCTTTGGAGTTTCTACAGCTAAGTCAACAATCGCATCATTTGATTTCCGAAGTGCAATTAGGGTCAGTTTATAGGCGTCAGAGGTTTTTCCCAGTGTGCTTTTGCTTCGTTTCGCCGCATCAGCGGTTTTGCCAATTGAGCTCTCGGTCTCTTTCGCGGCATCGGCAGTTTTGCCAATTGAATTCTCGGTCTCTTTCGCCGCATTAGCAATTTTGCCAATTGAACTCTCGGTCTCTTTCGCCGCATCAGCGGTTTTGCCAATTGATCTCTCGGTCTCTTTCGCCGCATCAGCGGTTTTTCCAATTGAACTCGGGGGTCCGTTTCGCCGCATCTCCCGGTTTTCCAGTTGAACTCGGGGTCCGTTTCGCCGCATCTCCTGGTTTTCCAGTTAAACTTGGGATCCGTTTCGGTTTTCCAGTTGTACTCGGGGTCCGTTTCGCCGCATATCCCGGTTTTCCAGTTAAACTTGGGGTCCGTTTCGCAGCATCTCCCGGTTTTCCAGTTGAACTCTTGCTCTGATTCGCTGCATCAGCGGTTTTTCCAATGATGTCTTACTCCGATTCGCAGCATCAGCGGTTTTTCCAGTTGAACTTTTGCTCCGAATCGCTGCATCAGCGGTTTTTCCAATTGATCTCTCGCTCCGATTCGCCGCATCAGCGGTTTTTCCAATTGAACTCTCGGTCTGTTTCGCCGCATCAGCGGTTTTGCCAATTGACAGAGAATTGTTGCATTTTTTTCTTGCTCCTTTCTCCAGGATTAGCTCATTTTTTTACCACTGGATTCTCGAGATCACTCTTATTTGACATATGTAGATTGTCATCCAGTTACAGCAATGGATTCTCATCCTGCTCCGCTAACAAATTCACCTCTTTATTTTAAAGACATTATAACTACGTTGGCGAAGTCTTATTATGGTTCATGCAGCACTAAATAGCCATGCATAATGATGCTGCTCTGGCTAGTGATAGTGACGTAATGTATTCATCAACATCTAATGCAAATATCAGTGATATAATACCAATCAAAAGGGAAATGATAAACTTTAAGTGTCCAAATACTCTGTACATAAAATCCTGCTTTTCTTTTTTGTTTTCTTCAGGCACCTCTAGTAGTTGACATTATCAAGATAAATGCTCCGAAAAATAAACCACTACAACTAAAGCCTGTTTATGAAGAACTAAGTTTTTGGCAGCCAAGCCCGTGTAGACTTATTGTTGCCTATCGGTTCACTAATTTGAGGATTCCAATAGGTGAATAATATTAAATTAATTTCGTTTCCTGGAAGGTTTACGTTTAATTCGTAATTTCCATCACAATCAGGCGACAACCTTTTCAATCAATTTTACCAAGTTTATTTTTCAAACTTTTAAATCACATCCTAGTTCAGTGATCAGGGGAGAAATGCGTGGGACTCCCACGTTTTACACATCGCTCAGTTTAGTTACAGTTAAAACATTATATTAAACAAGTTAATAATATATATAAAAATACAAAAATCTAAATTACAAATAAAGTTTAAAAAATTAATAAAGCTTGTTTTAAATTGCATGGTGAATCAATATTTTAATTATGTATTTTTAAAATTATAATTAATTAATAATTAGGATTTCCTGTGATGCTCTAAGTTCGAGCCACATGATAGGCTGATTGATACAGCCATCTAGTGAGGGAATTCTCAACTAAAACTGTCCCTTACAGACTCCTAGCAAACGTTCAATTATAAGTGAAGGGCAAATTGATAAGGAAAATATTTTACAAATTACCATCCGGGCGTATTGTGCTTGTTCAGCTTCCTCATTGACATTCAACTGCGACACTGGTTCAATTTTCACAGATGCCACTGGCATTCATGGCTTGCATCGGTATTCCTTTCATTAGAACAGCTTTGTGCGGGCATGGAATCATAAGCTCCTGCGGCCCCAAAACTGACCAAGAGAATGCCTTACTCGGTCAAATCTCCAAAAGACGCTATATTACTGAGGAGTCCCAGGAGTAAAGAATTTTCAGTTCTTTTCTAAACTCCTCCCAAATTCAAAAATATGGTACAATGTTATGCATATGCATTCGATTTCCTTCTCCCGGATAAAAAACTTTTTGCAGCATCCATTGCTTGCGTCAGTGTTTTCTTTAATCCGGCTTTGAAACCAGGAGTTTCTATGGTCCCGAAACTGTACAACAGTTTCTTACTCGATCGAATCTTAAAAAGACTCTGTATTACTGGAGAGTCCCAGGAGTGGGGCCTATTCCATTGTTTTCTAAGCTATTGCCGAATTGGAACTAGGGTTCCCACACTCACAAGTCGGAGTTGTAAATCAAGCAATTTTTCCCTACAGTCACGATTTTCGTCAATGTTCCTATAAATACCGCAGCTGCATCCAAAAGTAGAACCAGAAGCTTTACAACCCGAGACTGACCAAGAGTGACGTAATCATTCGAATCTCATGAAGACGCTATGTTACGGGAGAGTCTCAGGAGTGATGAATATTCCACTCTTTTTGTAATAACATCCGCTGGAATTGGAACTAGTTGTTTCATACTCATTCGTGTTTCGCCACCCTAACTTGAAACTATTACCTGCATTCTGTCCTGGTACTTTTAAATAACTTCTGTGTTTAAGGGGCTGATGCCGTTAAATCTGTAAGGACTCAAATACTTCATGCTGTCATGTTGTAACTGGCAAGAACATCTAGAGTTTTTGGCTGTGATAAATTTACGTTATCGTAACATGTTCCGATGTGTTGCTTCGCATTCACCCCAGTGTGTTCATTGGCAGATAGTCTTTCTCAAAATTCAATGAATTCGAAGTGCAAAACGTGGCCCCCAGAGCAAAAAGAAGTCTCTGTCTTATAATCCTGTAAATGCATTATCGTATTTGCTTTCTAGTTTTCGTTAATTGCACCATTCGAATTTACGACATTGGGATGCGAAATTCCATTAAAAATGAAATCAAAATAGTCCAAGGGTCTATTCTGCCATACAAGACTTCAAAAGTCTGATCACTGCAGAGATTTAATTGAGTAATAAATTCGAACCAGTGGGAAGGAGGCAATTTTTATTTCCCCACTTTTGATCTGATAAAAGATGCAAGAGGGACTTTTATGTTGTCTCTCGATTCCGAAACTTGGGAGCATTGAAGCAATAAAGGGCATTTTGCTACCACTTGTCTAAGTGTTAGTAAGAACGTTTCACTTGTTGTTGATCTGGTTTGTCTTCATCCTTAGATGATCCTTTAGATTCCGTCATTTCTTCGAGTTGGACTGCTTTAGGTATTGTCAGAAACTACATAATTTCGCTTTGACTCTTCACTTGAAACCAAAACACAGCAGTAAATAGCTGTGCTCAATGATGCTGCACTGACAAGTGATAGAGAAGTAACGAACTCATCGACATCTAATGCAAACAGCAGTGATATTATACCAATCAAAAGGAAAATGATAAACCTGGAGACTGAAATTGCTCTGTATATAAAATCCTTCTGTTCTTTGTTTTGTTGAGGCCTCGCTAGACGTTGAAATTATCGAGATAAATGTTATGAAATATATCACTACAACTAAAGCCTTTTTATAAAGAACTACATTTTTGGCAATCAAGCACGTGTAGACTCCTAACAAACTTTCAATTCTAAGTGAAGGGCAAATTGATAAAAAGGAAAATATTTTACAAATTACCAGCCGGACGTATTGTGCTTGTTCAGCTTTCTCATTGACATTCAACTGTGACTGAGGCACTGGTTCCATTATTTTTCTTAACTGTCTATCCGGGCGTTTTGTACTCCTTCAGTTTCCTCATCGATATTGAACTGAAATAGAGAGACTTTTTGGCAAACAAGCATGCGTAGACTCCTTACAAACGTTTAACAGAAGGGCAAATTTATCAAGTGGAAAAATATTTCACAAAGTACACACGCCTGGTCCTTGTTCAGCTTTCTGATCGACATTCAGTTGTGACAGAGACTTGTTCCATTTTTTTCTTGCTCCTTTATCCAGGGTTAGCTCATTTTTTTTTACCACTGGATTCTCGAGATCTCTCTTATTTGATATGTAAATTGTCATCCAGTTACAGCAATGGATTCTGATCCTGCGCCGCTAATGAATTCACTTCTTTATTTTAAAGTCATTTACACTTCAACTACGTTGGCGAAGACTGATTCTGGTTCATGCATCACTAAATAGTCATGCACAATGATGCTGCACTGGCAAGTGATAGTGACGTAATGTATTCGTCAACATCTAATGCAAACATCAGTGATATAGTACCAATCAAAAGGGAAATGATGAACTTTAAGTGTCCAAATACTCTGTACATAAAATCCTGCTTTTCTTTTTTGTTTTCTTCAGGCACCTCTAGTAGTTGACATTATCAAGATAAATGCTCCGAAAAATAAACCACTACAACTAAAGCCTGTTTATGAAGAACTAAGTTTTTGGCAGCAAAGCATGTGCGTTTAACAGAAGGGCAAACTGATCAAGAAGAAAAATTTTAAAAAATTATACACTAGCTACACGTCTTGTGCTTGTTCCGCTTTCTTATCGACATTCCACTGTGACAGAGAGATTTGCTCCTTTATCCAGGTGTCTTGTCCTTGTTCAGGTTTCTGATCGACATTCAGTTGTGACAGAGAATTGTTCTATTTTTATATTGCTCCTCCAGCCAGGCCTCTGGTGCTTGTTCAGCTTCCTCATCGACATTCAACTGTGATTGAGGCACTGGTTCCATTTTTTTTGTTAACTGTCTATCCGGGCGTTTTGTACTCCTTCAGTTTCCTCATCGATATTGAACTGAAATAGAGAGACTTTTTGGCTAACAAGCATGCGTAGACTCCTTACAAACGTTTAACAGAAGGGCAAATTGATCAAGTGGAAAAATATTTCACAAAGTACACACGCCTGGTCCTTGTTCAGCTTTCTGATCGACATTCATTTGTGACAGAGACTTGTTCCATTTTTTCCTTGCTCCTTTATCCAGGCTTAGCTCATTTGTCTTTACCACTGGGTTCTCGAGATCCCTCTTATTTGACATATGTAAATTGTCATCCAGTTACAGAAATGGATTCTCATCCTGCGCCGCTAATGAATTCACTTCTTTATTTTAAAGTCATCTAAACTTCAACTACGTTGGTGAAGACTGATTCTGGTTCATGCATCACTAAATAGCCATGAACAATGATGCTGCACTGGCAAGTGATAGTGACGTAATGTATTCGTCAACATCTAATGCAAACATCAGTGATATAGTACCAATCAAAAGGGAAATGATGAACTTTAAGTGTCCAAATACTCTGTACATAAAATCCTGCTTTTCTTTTTTGTTTTCTTCAGGCACCTCTAGTAGTTGACATTATCAAGATAAATGCTCCGAAAAATAAACCACTACAACTAAAGCCTGTTTATGAAGAGCTAAGTTTTTGGCAGCCAAGCATGTGCGTTTAACAGAAGGGCAAACTGATCAAGAAGAAAAATTTAAAAAAATTATACACTAGCTGCACGTCTTGTGCTTGTTCCGCTTTCTTATCGACATTCCACTGTGACAGAGAGATTTGCTCCTTTATCCAGGTGTCTTGTCCTTGTTCAGGTTTCTGATCGACATTCAGTTGTGACAGAGAATTGTTCTATTTTTTATTACATCTTGCTCCTTCCCAGCCAGGCCTCTGCGTGGCTTGTTCTCAGAAGCTTCCTCATCGGACATTCAAACTCGTGGATTGAAGTGCGCACTGGCTTCACAATTTTTTTTTTTTTGTTAACCTTGGTCGCTTCATCGACTTCCTGGGGGCCTGTTATTTTGTTACTCCTTCAGTTTCCTCATCGATATTGAACTAAAATAGAGAGACATTTTGGCTAACAAGCATGCGTAGACTCCTTACAAACGTTTAACAGAAGGGCAAATTGATCAAGTGGAAAAATATTTCACAAAGTATACACGCCTGGTCCTTGTTCAGCTTTCTGATCGACATTCAGTTGTGACAGTGACTTGTTCCATTTTTTTCTTGCTCCTTTATCCAGGGTTAGCTAATTTTTTTTTTACCACTGGATTCTCGAGATCTCTCTTATTTGATATGTAAATTGTCATCCAGTTACAGCAATGGATTCTCATCCTGCTCCGCTAACGAATTCACCTCTTTATTTTAAAGACATTCCAACTACGTTTTCGAAGACTTATTATGGTTCATGCAGCACTAAATAGCCATGCACAATGATGCTGCACTGGCAAGTGATAGTGACGTAATGTATTCATCAACATCTAATGCAAACATCAGTGATATAATACCAATCAAAAGGGAAATGATAAACTTTAAGTGTCCAAATACTCTGTACATAAAATCCTGCTTTTCTTTTTTGTTTTCTTCAGGCACCTCTAGTAGTTGACATTATCAAGATAAATGCTCCGAAAAATAAACCACTACAACTAAAGCCTGTTTATGAAGAACTAAGTTTTTGGCAGCCAAGCCCGTGTAGACTTATTGTTGCCTATCGGTTCACTAATTTGAGGATTCCAATAGGTGAATAATATTAAATTAATTTCGTTTCCTCGAAGGTTTACGTTTAATTCGTAATTTCCATCACAATCAGGCGACAACCTTTTCAATCAATTTTACCAAGTTTATTTTTCAAACTTTTAAATCACATCCTAGTTCAGTGATCAGAGGAGAAATGCGTGGGACTCCCACGTTTTACACATCGCTCAGTTTAGTTACAGTTAACACATTATATTAAACAAGTTAATAATATATATAAAAATACAAAAATCTAAATTACAAATAAAGTTTAAAAAATTAATAAAGCTTGTTTTAAATTGCATGGTGAATCAATAATATTTTAATTATGTATTTTTAAAATTATAATTAATTAATAATTAGGATTTCCTGTGATGCTCTAAGTTCGAGCCACATGATAGGCTGATTGATACAGCCATCTAGTGAGGGAATTCTCAACTAAAACTGTCCCTTACAGACTCCTAGCAAACGTTCAATTATAAGTGAAGGGCAAATTGATAAGGAAAATATTTTACAAATTACCATCCGGGCGTATTGTGCTTGTTCAGCTTCCTCATTGACATTCAACTGCGACTGAGGCACTGGTTCAATTTTCACAGATGCCACTGGCATTCATGGCTTGCATCGGTATTCCTTTCATTAGAACAGCTTTGTGCGGGCATGGAATCATAAGCTCCTGCGGCCCCAAAACTGACCAAGAGAATGCCTTACTCGGTCAAATCTCCAAAAGACGCTATATTACTGAGGAGTCCCAGGAGTAAAGAATTTTCAGTTCTTTTCTAAACTCCTCCCAAATTCAAAAATATGGTACAATGTTATGCATATGCATTCGATTTCCTTCTCCCGGATAAAAAACTTTTTGCAGCATCCATTGCTTGCGTCAGTGTTTTCTTTAATCCGGCTTTGAAACCAGGAGTTTCTATGGTCCCGAAACTGTACAACAGTTTCTTACTCGATCGAATCTTAAAAAGACTCTGTATTACTGGAGAGTCCCAGGAGTGGGCCTATTCCATTGTTTTCTAAGCTATTGCCGAATTGGAACTAGGGTTCCCACACTCACAAGTCGGAGTTGTAAATCAAGCAATTTTTCCCTACAGTCACGATTTTCGTCAATGTTCCTATAAATACCGCAGCTGCATCCAAAAGTAGAACCAGAAGCTTTACAACCCGAGACTGACCAAGAGTGACGTAATCATTCGAATCTCATGAAGACGCTATGTTACGGGAGAGTCTCAGGAGTGATGAATATTCCACTCTTTTTGTAATAACATCCGCTGGAATTGGAACTAGTTGTTTCATACTCATTCGTGTTTCGCCACCCTAACTTGAAACTATTACCTGCATTCTGTCCTGGTACTTTTAAATAACTTCTGTGTTTAAGGGGCTGATGCCGTTAAATCTGTAAGGACTCAAATACTTCATGCTGTCATGTTGTAACTGGCAAGAACATCTAGAGTTTTTGGCTGTGATAAATTTACGTTATCGTAACATGTTCCGATGTGTTGCTTCGCATTCACCCCAGTGTGTTCATTGGCAGATAGTCTTTCTCAAAATTCAATGAATTCGAAGTGCAAAACGTGGCCCCCAGAGCAAAAAGAAGTCTCTGTCTTATAATCCTGTAAATGCATTATCGTATTTGCTTTCTAGTTTTCGTTAATTGCACCATTCGAATTTACGACATTGCGATGCGAAATTCCATTAAAAATGAAATCAAAATAGTCCAAGGGTCTATTCTGCCATACAAGACTTCAAAAGTCTGATCACTGCAGAGATTTAATTGAGTAATAAATTCGAACCAGTGGGAAGGAGGCAATTTTTATTTCCCCACTTTTGATCTGATAAAAGATGCAAGAGGGACTTTTATGTTGTCTCTCGATTCCGAAACTTGGGAGCATTGAAGCAATAAAGGGCATTTTGCTACCACTTGTCTAAGTGTTAGTAAGAACGTTTCACTTGTTGTTGATCTGGTTTGTCTTCATCCTTAGATGATCCTTTAGATTCCGTCATTTCTTCGAGTTGGACTGCTTTAGGTATTGTCAGAGACTACATAATTTCGCTTTGACTCTTCACTTGAAACCAAAACACAGCAGTAAATAGCTGTGCTCAATGATGCTGCACTGACAATGATAGAGAAGTAACGAACTCATCGACATCTAATGCAAACAGCAGTGATATTATACCAATCAAAAGGAAAATGATAAACCTGGAGACTGAAATTGCTCTGTATATAAAATCCTTCTGTTCTTTGTTTTGTTGAGGCCTCGCTAGACGTTGAAATTATCGAGATAAATGTTATGAAATATATCACTACAACTAAAGCCTTTTTATAAAGAACTACATTTTTGGCAATCAAGCACGTGTAGACTCCTAACAAACTTTCAATTCTAAGTGAAGGGCAAATTGATAAAAAGGAAAATATTTTACAAATTACCAGCCGGACGTATTGTGCTTGTTCAGCTTTCTCATTGACATTCAACTGTGACTGAGGCACTGGTTCCATTATTTTTCTTAACTGTCTATCCGGGCGTTTTGTACTCCTTCAGTTTCCTCATCGATATTGAACTGAAATAGAGAGACTTTTTGGCAAACAAGCATGCGTAGACTCCTTACAAACGTTTAACAGAAGGGCAAATTTATCAAGTGGAAAAATATTTCACAAAGTACACACGCCTGGTCCTTGTTCAGCTTTCTGATCGACATTCAGTTGTGACAGAGACTTGTTCCATTTTTTTCTTGCTCCTTTATCCAGGGTTAGCTCATTTTTTTTTACCACTGGATTCTCGAGATCTCTCTTATTTGATATGTAAATTGTCATCCAGTTACAGCAATGGATTCTGATCCTGCGCCGCTAATGAATTCACTTCTTTATTTTAAAGTCATTTACACTTCAACTACGTTGGCGAAGACTGATTCTGGTTCATGCATCACTAAATAGTCATGCACAATGATGCTGCACTGGCAAGTGATAGTGACGTAATGTATTCGTCAACATCTAATGCAAACATCAGTGATATAGTACCAATCAAAAGGGAAATGATGAACTTTAAGTGTCCAAATACTCTGTACATAAAATCCTGCTTTTCTTTTTGTTTTCTTCAGGCACCTCTAGTAGTTGACATTATCAAGATAAATGCTCCGAAAAATAAACCACTACAACTAAAGCCTGTTTATGAAGAGCTAAGTTTTTTGGCAGCCAAGCATGTGCGTTTAACAGAAGGGCAAACTGATCAAGAAGAAAAATTTTAAAAAATTATACACTAGCTACACGTCTTGTGCTTGTTCCGCTTTCTTATCGACATTCCACTGTGACAGAGAGATTTGCTCCTTTATCCAGGTGTCTTGTCCTTGTTCAGCTTTCTGATCGACATTCAGTTGTGACAGAGAATTGTTCTATTTTTATATTGCTCCTCCAGCCAGGCCTCTGGTGCTTGTTCAGCTTCCTCATCGACATTCAACTGTGATTGAGGCACTGGTTCCATTTTTTTTGTTAACTGTCTATCCGGGCGTTTTGTACTCCTTCAGTTTCCTCATCGATATTGAACTGAAATAGAGAGACTTTTTGGCTAACAAGCATGCGTAGACTCCTTACAAACGTTTAACAGAAGGGCAAATTGATCAAGTGGAAAAATATTTCACAAAGTACACACGCCTGGTCCTTGTTCAGCTTTCTGATCGACATTCAGTTGTGACAGAGAATTGTTCTATTTTTATATTGCTCCTCCAGCCAGGCCTCTGGTGCTTGTTCAGCTTCCTCATCGACATTCATCTGTGACTGAGGCACTGATTTATTTTTTTTTCTTTACTGTCTATCCGGGCGTTTTGTACTCCTTCAGTTTCCTCAGCGATATTGAACTGAAATAGAGAGATTTTTGCAAACAAGCATGCGTAGACTCCTTACATACGTTTAACAGAAGGGCAAATTGATCAAGAGGAAATATATTTCACAAAGTAGCAACGTCTGGTCCTTGTTCAGCTTTCTGATCGACATTCAGTTGTGACAGAGACTTGTTCCATTTTTTCCTTGCTCCTTTATCCAGGCTTAGCTCATTTTTCTTTACCACTGGGTTCTCGAGATCCTCTTATTTGACATATGTAAATTGTCATCCAGTTACAGAATGGATTCTCATCCTGCGCCGCTAATGAATTCACTTCTTTATTTTAAAGTCATTAACTTCAACTACGTTGGCGAAGACTGATTCTGGTTCATGCATCACTAAATAGCCATGCACAATGATGCTGCACTGGCAAGTGATAGTGACGTAATGTATTCGTCAACATCTAATGCAAACATCAGTGATATAATACCAATCAAAAGGGAAATGATAAACTTTGAAGTGTCCAAATACTCTGTACATAAAATCCTGCTTTTCTTTTTTGTTTTCTTCAGGCACCTCTAGTAGTTGACATTATCAAGATAAATGCTCCGAAAAATAAACCACTACAACTAAAGCCTGTTTATGAAGAACTAAGTTTTTGGCAGCCAAGCATGTGCGTTTAACAGAAGGGCAAACTGATCGAGAAGAAAAATTTTAAAAAATTATACACTAGCTACACGTCTTGTGCTTGTTCCGCTTTCTTATCGACATTCCACTGTGACAGAGAGATTTGCTCCTTTATCCAGGTGTCTTGTCCTTGTTCAGCTTTCTGATCGACATTCAGTTGTGACAGAGAATTGTTCTATTTTTATCTTGCCTCCAGCCAGGCCTCTGGTGCTTGTTCAGCTTCCTCATCGACATTCAACTGTGATTGAGGCACTGGTTCCATTTTTTTTGTT
>BMAO01027295.1:0-33464 GCA_019973975.1 Trichonephila clavata | reverse complement strand
TCCTTCCTTTTATTTTCCATGTCCTAGAATTGCTTCGTAACTCACAAAAACGCAAAAATTATTTCATCACTACTTTTTAAAGCTATTTTACTTGATAACTGAATGCGAAAACTCTACCTATAATGCCTGTTGATTAAAATTCCAGGAATCAAGAATATTCAAATAGTGAACGTACACTTTTTCTGCCTACTACTTGTGAGCTTTGCTACAAAAATCCCGTTACTTTTCATAGTTTTAATTCAAAAGTAACAAATTCTTGTATTCTCTATATTTAAATAATAATAAACAAATACATGAAATTTCGTTAGAAAAAAAAATACATCTCTAATAGATTTTACTTTTGTTGTATGATTTGTTATTGTAAACGCAGACTTTTTAAAGCAAATATATATCTAACAAGGAGAGTGTAAGGTCTTGGGACCACGGATTTACTTCACATTTTGTAGGATGGTAGATTTAGTTTCCCCTGTTGATAAAGACAAATGGTCATAGGGGCCACTACTCAATTTTTTAGTTGCAATTGAGGATGCAATTCACTCGTTCAATTCAGTTCTGTAGAAAACGATTACACGTAATGGGTTTAGCGTTGCAGCAATGGATTAGTGCTCCTCGTCGTTAGGAGCCGGGTTCGAGTCCGTAACCTTTTTTTTAAAATTTAATGTCCCTTTCTACATACAAAGATACATAATGGAATTGAAAATGAAATGTCATGAATGACTAGAAACCTTATAAGAGTTTTATTTGTCATTATCATTCGTATAAGTACAAAATATTTTTTATTACATAATAAAAGCATTTCACAAGAACAACGGGAGAAAGGCCTTTTAACTGGCAGTTAAGGGTGCCTGGAAACAATAAACTGAACTGTGAAAGGAAACAAAAAGTAAAACATTTATCAGATAAACAGAATGAGTATAAAAATAGGGCAAGCTTCTTACCCCTCATTGTCCGTACAATGGTGAAACTTGTCATAAAAGCAAACGAAACATAATTTCGAAAAGCTTCTCGCACGTCGAATTATTGCGGGATTGTTGCATAGGCATCTGCTGTTTTGTATTTCGAATAAATTGCATCTTCAATTGCAAATATCTAAAAAATTATTGAGTAGTGGTCCTTATATCTCTATATATAATCAACAGGGAATTTAAATCTATCATCCTACAAAATTTGAACTAAATTCGTGACCCCAAAGCCTTGCAATCTCCTTATAAAATAATTCCCTTTTTGTTTCAAGTGGCCCTTGGATTTATTTCATGGCGCGATAACAATTTTGTTCCGGTAGCCTTGATACAATAAGGTCCCATAAGATCGCCGCACGTGTATTCAGTCCCTGTGATTGCTATTAATAATTAAAAATCGGTATATGTTTTTCTTTAAAAAAAGACAGACAACTTTTTTAGTAAACACATTTTGATAATTTCTTGTTTGCATTCTTGATTGCTTCCTTTTTACCAGTTTATTAATTTTCATTTAAATTTAAAATTTTGCAATTATTTTTTTGACATTGTAAAAATAATTATGCTAAAAATAATACAAATGTAGAATGCCCCCCCCCCATTTTTTTCAGAAAATGCATAGTGTGCCTTTATTTGTGTCGCACACTACAGACTTGACATCCAGTGCACCCAGGCTCTTTCGAATAAAAAGAGGACTCACCTGAATTGGGCTCTCCTGGTTTCATGTTGGGTCTGTCCGAAGCAGCACCGTCTTCGGCTCGCACCAGAATGGCGTAGGCCTGTTTCTCTTCCCTGTCGAACTCTACTCTCGTGTAGATCTCTCCGGTTTCTCGGTCAATTGAGAAGAACTTGTCTCCTTGGTCTTTGGACTCGATGGCGTAGTACACCTGTAGCACGAAGAAATACAAATGAATTATTCAACACTACTAATCCGAGCTATCGACGTAATTAGAAGATAAGAACGTGTTTGAATTTTTCAGGTGATACCAATATAATCTGTCATCATTCTAAAAATAGCCAAAACATTCCCTATTAGATGGTCGGGTCATATATTTAGATATAATGACTTAAAGTTGAAACTCCATTAAATGAACCTCTATTTTATGCATTTCTTTATTTTGCGAACTTTTTTCTGGAACCATTTTACTATTTTCTTCGTGAAATAACTTCCAAATAGTGAAGCGCATTTTTTATTAAACGAACTTTTTGTCTTGTAATTCGATTCTTATTCTCCTGTTTTTATAACATTTCAGAAAATGTTTTAAATTTTTCTCTTTAGACACATTTTATGGTGATCAATGACCTTGAACTGATTTAACCAGGTGCCTAACTCACTAAGAGCAACAAAATTACCATAATTTTTCAAACAAAAAAACTTAAATAAAATTAACAGATTTTTTCAGTTATGCAATTTAAGGGTGCATGTGGTAATGCATGCTTAAAATTACTGGTTATAAATAAAGTGCATTTAAAATTACTTGTTGTCTTAAGATTATAAAATACCGTTAAGAAATGCGTTAATTTTATCACAAAATTATTTTTTAAGTTGAAAATACAAATTCTTGGACAATGTTCTTTGTTTTCGTTGCAGATTTCTTTTTGAAGGGAATATAAGATCGATTAATATTAATTTACACACAAAAAAGTGCGAATAATTACTTTTGTTTAAATAATATGAAATGTTTATGAATTTAAAATTTGTCTTATGTGGTTCCAAAAATAAATTGAAAGATGAATCTCTGTGTAACGAATTTTCCGCGTAACGAACTTTTTTTCGGGACTTTGTCTGATGGAGGTCCGATTGCATTTACAACTAAACTTTTGCTGAAATAGATGGAAAACGAAAGACCACCCACTAGGTGGCTGGATAAAGTTGAAAATCACTTAAGGACAATTGGAATGTACTAATGAAGAGCTTTTGCGACAGATAGGGCCAGATGGGGACAGCCTTGACCTGCAACAGGCTGTAGTGCTTAAGACGAAGTTCAATAGAATTAAAACCACGGTAGCCGAGTGGTCATGGTCGTGGCCAGCATTGTTTTAGTCCCCTTGTGATCTGGGAAGGACCCTTCAGGGTCAAAAATCCTCATGTTACCGTGGTGGGGAGTGTAAAAAGCAGGGAGCCAGCTCCTGCGTCCACCTTTGCTTTGAGTTAATTAACTATTTATCCATGATGAATTCACTCAGAACCAACATAAGCAGATAAAGAAGACCTCGTAATCTGAAATCGTAGACAAGAGATAAGAAAGGACACCTGAGCCCCAAATTTCCACATCACAGCACAAGTGACCTTGATGCCCTGTTCCATATAACGAACCACAGCTCTCGTTAATGAGCCTCTGTTTCAATTAATATTCAATCTTGTACCATGACACGGTCCATAACTTCTGGGGTTAAAGCTATTTTTTATTCGGCAAAACGTTAATTAAAATCAAAAACCTATAAATCCTGCTTAACGCTTTGAAAAAAGAAAGATAAATATCTGAAAAACTGTTCCGCGGAAGATGCTGCGACACTTCCAATAAGGGTTGAGGACATTGATTATGCAAGACACCCTGTCGAGCAGAGTTGATGGATTGGCCACTTGATTGCCCCCTCCAGGTGTCGGGTTGGAAAATTACTTCGCTCCCCTTTAATGTCACTCCCCCCCCCTCCTTGTAGGAGAGGGATTTAATAACGGTTCAAAGGAGACGAAATGTTTTGACGGAAGAAAAGGCGTAATGGGATGAGTAATGATATTTCGGACCCATTTCGTCTGGGGGGGGGGGAAGAGAGCCTTGTCACTCAAAACTCTTTATCCAGTTTTTTTTTTCACTATCAATTTTTTCCTTCTTTAACTGAATTTTTCGAAATAAGACCTCCAATAAGCCATTAAATTATAAGGGAAGCGTTTATAATCTATTTGAACAGAAAATCATCTCTGGTTCTGAAATAAATTGAACTCTCTCGTGAGCTGTTTTTCACAGTTTGAACAATACATTCGTCTAAAAATAATCGGCTTTCAAAAATTGATGTGGATATATAATTAGAGATGCATAATGGGATCTCCACGTGGACCTCCAGGAATGCATGGAAGCTTAAAATGGTCAATAGTATCTCCGGGTTCTATTGGTGGTCGATGACAAATTTTTCAGTTTTAAAGCTTTATTTATTTCTTAAGAATTGTAACTATTAAATAATATTATATATCCATTTAAATATACAGAAATATAACATAGATTTTCATAGGGAATATGACCCCCCCCCCCTCCATCTAAAGCAAAATGTCCTTTTAAAACATATCTAATAAACCTAATTTTCTAATATTGCTAACTTCCAATTAGTTATATTATCTTTTTTTTTCTTCATATTTGTCGAATTATTAGCATTATGATTATAATACGCGTATATTATACAGAAAAATTTTAGGGGATTAACTATATGTAAAAGAGGGTGATTTGAGAAAACGTTTGGTAGCGCCTGGATTAAATTAATACTATACTTTACACATGTTTGAGACTTTTGGCTAATTTTTTCTATTTATCATAGGAATGCGAATCCCAAGGAAATTCTCCTTTCTCTGTAATAAAAAATTGTCCACCGATTTTTAGGAACCTTTTTAAGGATTTCTTTTAAAGATAGCTCATGACCCTCCTCTCCCACCACCACTAAAATAAAGTCATAAAATCCCACATTATAATGTCTTCACAAATTATAAAGAAAAAAAGTTCCTAATTCCAGAGAAATCTTTTTACTTTTGCTTTTTCGGACGCACTTTATCAAATCGATGCAATAGTTGAAGTTTAAGGAGGAAACAAGAAGATTAACATTACTTCCATGAATTCAGAATAGTCATTAGATGGAAGTATTAAGTGTGAAAAGCAGCCTGTTTATAAGCTGATTTTAATTTGGAGTTCACTCCAACTCAAATATATATTAATATTGGCATACGTTCTGGAATCTAACATTGAGAATAGCCTTTACACAAAAGAATTTTCAGTAGCATTCAACTTATTTAAAAAAATCTTTTCGATCCACTAGAAACTGTACGACATTGTTAATTTGTAGCTTTCATGTCCGTAAGAAATATTTTTAATAATTTTACTGGAAGAATGGGTTCTTTCTGTTTACGACCGTCAACAAAAGCGAGAGCGGGATAAAAGAAATAATATTGGATATTCGTTTTCCAAAGCAGAAAAATCGGTAAGTAATTTTTCATTGTGAAGATAGGGCGCGGCTGACGTTCAGAGTGTATAGTTTTGCTTAAGGCAACCCTTCACCCTCACAGCTGCTCGAAAAATTTCCTGAAACGGTTGTTCGATGCATGCGAGTGTGATAAGGCCCTAAGTATCGGCATTTTTCTGTTTTGGACAATGGCAATGGTCACTGCTTGTCCACGCGAAGCCAAGTGACTGTAGGGAACTCATTAGTTGCTTAACAGGAAATCGAACCTTTTTTCGCTACAATTATTAGTTATAAATTTTTATTTTAAAATTTAAAATAATCCTTTTCCGGCCTCCAAATTAAATTCATGGCCATAAAGTTACCGAATAGTAGAAGTTTAGGTCAATAAAAATAAAGAAAAACACATACCGAACAAACGGTAGGTACAGGGGGGAAATGGGGGTCATATTTGAATTCAGGAGGTCATTCTACATAAAAACCAACAGAAATGATAACAGGTCTCTAAAAAAAGAAATTTCTTTGCAGAGCAGTGTTATTTGCTGCACTTCGAAGCAGTCATTCTGTGAAGAAAGCATTGTAATCAGAGACACTAGTCATCGCGTTGACGAAATAAATTCCGAGCACAAAGAGCCAATTAGGCGCAGTCGATTAGGTGCCATTCATTGCATTAATTTCGCCCTAACGATGTTAACCGACGTTTACCGAACTCATTACAAAAAAGCTCGATAGCTCGAAAAAAAAAAAGATTTTTTTTCCTTCGTGCCGTTTTATTTTCTTTAATTGACGATGAAGATAATTACGCCCAGCCCGCGAATGTGGGTTCCTTTTCACAGAAGAATAATCAGATATCATAACAAACATTGAATAAATAAGAAAATTAATTTACCTCTTCTGTTAAATGAAATGGTTATAGTATTAAATATGGTTCAAAACGCGCGTACGATAGTAACTTTCTCTTTTCTAATCCTCATCACTTGATAGAGATTCACAATAACAAAATCTGTCACCCTCATTCTTCTTGTAGATTTAGAGAGAGAGAGAGAAGACTCATCTGACTTCACCCATGCAACAAACTCTAGAGTAAATCCGCGTTTTGTCAAGAGAACAAATTGCGTCCAACGAAACCCAGAGAGAGCACTAAAAAGCAACACGGGGGGGGGGGGCTATTGGCAACGAACCTCATAATTTTGAACCTTGGTCAAGTGATGAGCATAATTGGTTAGGAGGCACTCCCTCTCCTCACTACCACGCCACACTACGGTAGTACATTCAGCCTCGGCAGATTTAATGTCAATTGGGCGCCTCTACGCGGTGGGTCTTCAGAGGTACTAGGACTCGAAGCCACAAAAAACGCAAGCTTATAAAAATAGCTGCTTAGAAATTATTAAAAAGTGTTCATTCGATGGCGTTAGAGAATAAGATTTGCACGCGTGCATGATTTGTACCCAAATTATTCATTCAAACCGATTGCGTGAGTGAGAAAAAAAATTTTAGTAAAAATATCAAGAGTAATTAGTATAGCCATTTATAAGAGAGATGAAAGAGGAGATATTTGAGCATCCAATCGTTGCTTTGAACGATCGCTATCCCGTTAGCCTGATGTGGAAGTTTGGAGAGGAAAGTGCCAGTTCAGATGTTGTCCTTGCCACAAGACCTAAGTTCATAATTATGAGGTCCGTAACCTATGGCCCTCGGACAATTTTAAGTGAGTGAATATTAACATCGCACTGTTCAGCTACACGAGGGCTTTTGGCGACGAACCTCGTCATTTGGAACCATGGTGAAGTGACGAGGACAACATTTGAGCTGGCACCCCACACCAACGGAAGGACGTTTGAGCTCTCGACAGATTTAACTTGCAGCACCCCCCTACACGGCAGGTCTTCAGTGGTACGAATAATTTCAAAATGTAACCTTAGTAAAATCTAAATGAAATCTAATCACTGAGCACTAACCTTGTTGTTGGGGTAGGTTCCGTCCTTGTCCATGGCCTGCACTTGAGTGACTTTTGTGTTGGGTGGCATTCCTTCCAAAACTGTTTCCTGTTCTCGTTCGATGAAGAGAGGGATTTCATCATTTACATCTTCCAAAACGATGTAGACCGTTGCTTCGGAAGCCAGTTGTTGGATGCCGTTGTTCTGGAAAAAGAAGAAGGAATGTTCTAAACATGGTAGTTATATGAAGGAAAAAACATTTGCTGCTTACATGGATACATGCGAGTGATGCCAATAGAGAACATTTTACTAAAGGAGCATCGAGATTGAAATCTACAGATCATTTAGGTCAGTGGCTTGAAAATATGGGTATGTGTGATCAAGAAAGTACACAAAATAATACTCGGAGGTCGTCAAAACACTAGTCTTATACATTGTCTTAAAAGTGAGATTCTTTTATGGGTTGCTGTGTCTGGATATCAATACGATAAAAGCACCGTCTTTAAAACGCATGCGCAGGAAGCATAGCCTTTGCAGCGAAGAACGTTCAGAAGCAAACCACTACTCAGTGGAATTCTTCAAGGGGAAGATCGGAAGTTCACCATTCTCGTATCATGCTCCAAATACATCACCCGACATATTCTTTTGATTTTCGGGAAGCAGTAAAAAATTAATTATTGAATAAGTAATTAGCATTAATTACTAAAAAATACTTATTAATAACCAATACTTCATTAAATTTTACGTACTATATGCATGGGATTATAATCAAACGGAAAAAAAAAAACGCAAGGACACGGGGTGAGGTCCGGACCCGGGGATCCTTTCTTTGTGTGTGTCACTGCAACTACACATTGTAAACTAAATTCTTATTCAAAATGTAAATCTGTAATTTAATTTAAGTGATTGAGTTCTATTTAAAATAATTTGATTTTTAACTACACACAGATATGTGTATAAGAAATATTTGTATATCCATTAAGACACTTTGTGACGCATACATCCCACCACTACTATAATGTTAGGTTTTCCCACCATTAATCAGATGCTAACTGGAACCCGTTAGAGAAAAATATTCTTTGATTTCCATTAGTAGCCGCCCATTTTTAATGTTTAATAAATCATATTCGACTACAACCATTTCCTTAAATGGTTGTAGTCTTAACCCAAACAGTTAGACAGATATATAGAGATAGCTAAGCATTAATTTCAATAATATAATTTGTAACCAATAGTAATATAGGTAAATACATATTTAAAAAATGCAAACTTTACAGTAAATTGTTAATAAAGAGAAGAGGCTTCGAGTATAAAGAAATGGAATAATAATAAAGTTTTTTAAGTTTGCTTTTTATTTGTAAAATCAAATAAGCGTGGAAGATGCCATAATAATAATTCTAATAATCAATTTATTTTCTGCACAATACACTTGACAATAAAAAAAGTAAAGTTTACAACAACAAAGTGATATCTAAGAAAATTAAATCCACCAAAACACACGCACACAAGTCAACTACTGCCTATAAAAACAAATTGAAATATTCTGATTAAGAAATTAATTGTTAGATTAATGTTAAAAAGATATTAATGCTCTAATTAAACGAAAAGTTTACCAATGAATAAGTGGCATCAATGTGAAATAGAAGACAAAATCTTAAGGTGCGTGTCATATCAAAGAGTGTGGTAGAATAGTAGGGATTGCAATACCGGTATACCGGTTTTTGGATCCATTTGTATGATTTTGTAATACCGGTATTCACAAGTTTAAGTACCGTTTTTTTCCATGTTTACTAGAAATTTTTAAAATTGTCTCCACTATATATTCAGGAATCGCCAACATTGCAAAATAGTATATGTTTTTGTTTTTATGTCTCCCTAACGGGCGAAATTAATTAAGACTGTAAATATAAAGTTGAATCATACAATCAAGAGAAGTGATAAAATATGTGAATCATCCAAGGATTTGGGACCAAACTATCCTATTACAGCTGAGAGCGATACTGCAAACACGCAGAATTCGTAGTCTGATATTCGTACCTGTGAAAACAAGGTTGTAGTTATGAAGAAAGTGCGTAATATTTTTAGATTGGGGTGTTTGCTATTCACATTGTATTTGCATATCACACTTTAAGGCTCAAAAAATTTTTCAGATTCATTTTTTCTTATAAATAATAATCCATAATAATGAATAAGAATAACTTTAAAGAACATAAGAAATCAGTTTATAATATTTTGTTTTGGTTTCATTATTATAATGATGAAAAGAATATGGGGTGGCACAGTGTAAAAAATCCTCATTTATTAAAGTGAATGAAGTCAAGTTTATAGTTAATTTAAAGTCAAGTTTATAGTATAATATTTTAATCATGTTTATAGTAGATTTTGGTAAATTTTTTTCATAAACTATCCCCATTTAAAAGAATTCGGTACAGTTATAGAAGCTGATGATAGCACTAATGTCGATAATGAAAAGGAATTGTCTCTTGAACAAAAATTAAAATTAGCGTAACTAAAAAAATTTCAACAAACCAAAATGCAATACAGAAACCAGTTATATCCAAAACCATCTGAAGAGAAATCGATTTATTTGAAAAGATGAGGGATTTAGAGGTAAGTACTTGGAAAAAGTATATCGTGCATTGTCAACAGTACCACCAACTAGCGTAAATGCCGAAAGAGCGTTTTTTCGACAGCTGGTAATTTTTGCAAAAAATTACGTTCTGGGCTTAATGACTGTACAATTGATGCAATACGCTTTTTAAGATCACATTTTAAAAATTTGCAATAGTACTACAGACTGAATTTTGATATTTACATTTTTTTGTTATTGAAATAAATAAGATGTTCCTTTATTTTTTTTGTGATTCTTTATATACTGTTATAGTGAATAAATTACATAAATTACTTTTGTAACATTTACACCCTCTAATAACATTGGCAAATAAAACAAAGAAACACCTGTGTTTTCTTTCTTTTTCTAAAATTTCTACTACCGGTATTAAAACCGGTATCACGATCTAAAAATACCCAATACCGCTATTGAACTTTTGGTCCGATATTCCAATTGCTAAAGAATAGTTATAACGGTTTTAAAAAAATGAGGCTTATAATTCTTTCCTTTTATTTGTTAAAATTCCATAAGTATGTGAATCTTTGTAAAAATTAAACTTGAGTCCCTAACTTATGAGGTTACATCCTCGAAGAGATCACATCACGTAGAAGAAAACATATTAAATAAAAAACCTCCTGAAAACTTCCAATGCGTGACATTTCCAAAGATCAATTTCACACGTGGCAAACAAGTCATTGCATGATTGAGTGACAAAGACAACAGCAGATGCAATCTAACTCACAGAAGCAGAAATGGATTATTCGTCGTCAGTCGGAAAAGGATTATTGCGAGATTCTTTGGCAGCAGTGGTGCGATCTAAAACAATTAAAATAAACTAAACTACCATCACACGCACTAGAAGTAAATCAACAACGTTTTCATTAACAACAACCTCGACAACTCATCAATTTGGAAACATGACCAATTGGCAAGGACAACACACAAGTAGGTACCTCATTTATAACACCAATTTGAGGGGTTTGTGCACCACCAGCAAGCATGAGACCCTTTTGCAGGGGTGACTCAATTGGGCTTTTTCTTAGGGTCTCGTCTCGTCCTCCGCCTCAATAAGATCATGATCCGAATAATTTTAATGGTCAAATGTTATTCACGGAGATACTCTCCAAAAACGTGTGGAAACTTAAAACTATATGGCAACTTGTAACATTGGCACGATTGCAGTATCATATGAAAACCGTGATCCACGTCTCGGCCCAAACTTAACCACCTCCCCCATCATTACTCTTAAGTCGAAAGGTGGCAGTCGGTCGAGCCGGTTTGCGTTTATGTTTGTGAGATTCTAAGTCATGCACATTTATTTGTTTCGGGTTACCGTTTGTGCGAATAATTGACAACGTATGTCATATACTGTCTACTTCTATGGGTTACAAGAGGGACCTAATTCTGAATAAGGCCCCCAAACCCCCAAGAAGTCTTAAAACTTTCATGCCCCTTTCTTTCGAGACCTTAAATGTACCAGCCGGTCTCGATCATGGAATAAAATGTACTCCAAAAAAGGATAAATTGACATCGAAATTCCAACGAGACCAATTCAACACTTTGTTACTCAGTTCCCATAAACTAGGAAATTACACGGAAACTCTAAGATCATTTTTAAAACGATATGTCATTTTTTAAAAATGGTTCCAATCTCACAAACGAGTCAACCGCACTCCCATAAACATTATTCGAACGTATTCTGACAGATCAGTTCGCTAATCAGTGAAAGGTGGGAAGGGGAGGGGATGTTCCGAGGCTGACAGATAATTCGAAAGCGAATAAATTGGCAACGAAATAACTAATCAGGAAAGAGTGACAAAATTCCAAAACAAAGAACATAAATTTATTGAGAAAAGATGCAAAAATAAATCCTTCTCTCTTGCTATAAAAGCGGAAGAGATTGTCGCTTCATTAGGGTGGCCGTTACCATGGCGACCAAAATTAAGTCAGAATAACGAGGGGTGGCCCAGGCAACCGAGGGAAGGTATCTTCCTGGCAGAAGAGGGGAGGAGGGTGAGAGAAGGCACGGCAAAAATCTAATACCGTTCGAGCGAGTTGCGGGAATAATTATAAAGCATTTTGCGAAAGACAAAAGAAAATTCTGTAGCCTCGCAATCGCGTTAAGAGAGCTAAATAATTAGGCCGCCCGTGTAATAGATTGCCTGATATTAAGTGTCAAAAGAGTTTTATTGCACCGCGCAGTTCGATGGATTTTATTTTAAAATTTTAAGCGCTTTTCCCTTTGAAGTCCAACAGTGATTGGATAGAAAAGGTAAAAACAATAACGTGTTGTTGTTTCAAATTGGATCGGTGATGCCTTATTTGTCAATAAAATTATGCTTTTGTTTTTATTTTCCTTTTAGATTGTTGCTTGTTAGATTTTCTCTCAAAATAAGCTGTTTTCTTAACGAGCAATATTGGCTTTGAAAGCAAGAGCGACTTAAGTTGCAAAAGCAGTTTCCACTTCCTTTTATGTAAGTATTCTAATTAGGTGTATTGCATACATGGAAACGCGAAATTGGTTTTGAGATTAAAGATAAATTTAATAAACACACAATTTAAATAAAATAAAAATTTAGCGTTTGCATTTCTGCTTATTCCACCTGTACCAGGAGGAAAATTACTTTAAAAAATTGTTTCATGAAAAGTTTTGCAAGGTACGATTACAGCCACTGTGGAGAAGTATTGTTTTTCCTCACTATATATTTTAAATATGAGAAACGGTCACGTGATATCTTTATGCAGTGATTGAAACACAAAGAGCAGGCTGATGAAGGTATATATATAAATCGGGTTTCATTTATTTTCATTGCAAACACACAATTTATACATCCTAAACGAAATTTAGTTCAAATATTGCCTCTTTTCTTTACCTTCCACATCTAGGAGAAAAAGAGATACATGTATATAATACATACGTTTGTGTGCTGTGCGTACGTGTGTGTATGTATGTGTGTGTGAAGACTGGTGAAGCAAGTGAAGTTTTCAACAAAAATACACAAATGTATAAAAAAGTTTAAAAACAGCGTCATAGGGAAAGTAATATGTTCTCTTTTTTTCCTCTAGCCAAATCAAATATTTTAATTATATTTAGTATTATAATTTTAATATATAGAACTGGATTTAATATTCAAGAAAATATTTATTTTGAAATGCAGTTATCGTTTAGCTAGATCCATTTTGGTAGATCATTAGTTGTATTTTTTTACGGAAGATACAACTAAAAAAAAGAATACAGGTAAAATAAATGCAAAGATTTCATTTATTTTTCACTGAAAATGGAAATCACTTCTAATGCAACTATAAAGATATCTGTATAAAACACACACACATTAAGGAGTTTTCCTGTATATATTCCAATTCTCAAATTGTTTCCTTTTCCAAAATTTTGTAATTTTTATAATTTAAAGATTTTTTTTCATTATTTAAAGTTTTAGTTCATTAGAATATTTTTTTTAAGTTAATTTCATAAGAAATCAGTAAGTTGTAACAAATTATTTTTAGTTGATAGTTAATCTTAATCAAGAGAGGATTCTGCATCTATGAACACTTCGATCAGTTGAACAGATATAAATGCATTTTTTTATATTACACACACACACAGCCAAAATTTTAAATAATAAATTAACTCAGCAGGAATGCTGACGGACCTTATCTTATTTTAAGAAACGTCTCAAAAACTAAGTTAATGAATTAACAATAAAGTAAATATTTAGTTTTCCTCTTTCTCAATATTAATTGTTATGTCATTACCATTCACTTACTACGAAGAGATAAAAGTAATTCGGTTCATTCACTCGAACAACTTAGTGGTAATTTTTTGTATACATGTTCTTTTTCCTGGATTTTTATGAAACATAATGATAAAAAAAATATATGTTCCAAGAAAATAAAATGATAGATAAAAGATTATTTTAATAATTTGAAATTAAATCTTTTCATTTTAATTAAAAAGTTTTTAAAACACGACAACGCATATGCTGCGCTGTAATTTTTGTTAATCATAAATTTAGCCTGAGATACATCTGCTTTTCAGAGATACATCATGGCAGTTCGCTCCACAGCCCCCCCCCCTTTTTTTTCTTTTTTAAAAAAAAGAGGGGAGGGATGAACTCTCTCTGAATCGTTGGGTACAACAGTTGTGACGGTGCTGATATAAAAAGAGAAAAAATTCCGGTACATCGTATGTACCACTGAGTATTTAAGGTTATTTACTTTATATTCGCAGCGATCGATTTCGAAAAAAAATCTTCTCTCTACAACTGAGTAAGTAATTTGTTTTGGGCATTTACTATATGAAATTAAGCTCCATGATACTCAAGAATCCCAGACCAAATTAGTTAGTTATTAAAACATGCTTTCCGTATTTTTCCACACACAAACATGTGCATATGCTATTTAAGATTCTGGTATCAGTGGCGTAACGTACACACCCGCATTGCGGGGGGGGGGCAGGGATTCTAGGGTGCCCAAAGCCTGACTGTCAATATGTATTTGGGCTTGGAGCCCAAAATCTGATTTTGCAAGGGACCCCTAATATTCTCCGTTACGCCACTGTCTGGTATGCATGCATTATAATAGCCTTAAGCAATTAATTTGGCGGCATTGTTGAAAAATTAGTTTTCATATTTCACATTTTTCCTTAAATTATTACACTGGTTAAGTAAACAGTATATAAATTTTCAAATATTACATAAATTAGAGTACTACATTTCTCTCAAGCAAACATGCTCGATTAATGATAATCAAAATAATGACGAAAGATTAATAAAGATATCGAAAAATAAAAATTTGTTTGATCCCATTTAAAAGTAAAAAAAATAGCTCCAAGTCAATTTTTATCAAATTGCTCCGTTTTTTATATTTTAATTAAAGAAAATTTCTCATGAATTTCAGTTCTATTTGGAACCGATAGATGGTAGCACAAAACAAAATTTTCCGAGTATTTTACTTTAACCAATAGATGGCGCCATGAGTCACTTCTTCTTTACGATATTTTTAATTATTTTCTTTAAATATTGCGAAAAAATACGTTTACAAAGTTTCAATGTTATTGAAATTTTCAACTCATATTTTTATCACTCAATGAAATTAATTTTTTTTGTGATTTAAATTTCAAGATTTTATATTCGTTAGGCAACATTTATCGATTCAACTGTGACGGCGCTGTCCTGTCTGAAACTAACGGTCTTGTAAACAATGTTAAAGAAATGGGAAAAAGTACTCTACAAGAAACAAAATTTCCCCGATAATTATGTAGATTCTACTTTTTTGTCAGACCTAAGAAAAAATGTTAATCTCTATAAATATACGTGGTGGGAAGCTTTCACCGGAATTGCCGTCGTCACTCATGAAATTAGTTCTACTGTTCTGTTTGTTATCGCCTTTATTTACATGCAAGAAGATACTTTTTCTATTGGTACTATATTGTCCAGTGTTGCTCTATTATTGATATTTTCTTCCTTCCTTCATCAGTGGATACAAAATGAATGGTGGATGCTTAAAAAATCAGCTATTTACGAACACGCCAAAAGTTGTATGATATTTTTAGCTTTCGGATACATATTTTCGCCTATTCTGAAAACACTAACTCAGTCCGTCAGTACAGATACTATCTATGCCATGGTGGTTCTCATGATGATAATTCATGTTCTCTTTCAGGACTATGGTGCTGATGCAGCTATAGTATCCAGCACTTTATCATTGAATTCTGCATTGTTTGCTGCTGTTTGCTTAGCATCCAGACTTCCAAGTGTACAGCATACTTTTGCATTGGTAGTACTTTCGGTGAAGCTCTTTGTTTTGTTACCAGTTTTTAGAAGAAAGCTAAAAGATGATATCCCTTGTTTGCTGTTAATTACAGCAGTTTTCGTTGGGATTATCTTGATAGCATTGTATTATATTTCTGTAGTGTATGCTATCCTTTTTGCAATTTTGTGTATTTGTATCAATTTTACTTTTCCAGCATTATTCATTTACTGTCAAAAGTATAAAGAGAACATTTTTGGGCCATGGGATGAGGCTGTTGTTCAATCATGAAATGTACTGTAAATTTTTAATATTTATAGAATCAGTGTTGGAATAATTATGAAATATTTGTTATTAGAGATGAGAAATTATCTATCCTTTTCATTATTTTATTGTTTGGTTTCATTGCTATTACTTTTTTCCACCACCTAACAATTTCAATAAAATAAAAAATAGTACAATCATAAACTATGAAGTTTTTTTTTTTTTTGGTTTGATAAGTTTAATTCTCAGATGTTTTCTTAATTCTTATGATATTAAATTCTTTTGACAATGTATAGGATAGTTTGATGATAGATATATAAGAATGTTATCGTAAAACTTCCCAAAATTGTCTACCTGTTGTTTGTTAATGCCACCTGTCTGAGACGAAGTCAGATCGAGGCCCATGAAATTTATCATGGCATCGGGCTATATTGTACGCCTGTCGTTAGCCGTAGCTTTGAGTACCATGCAGGTGACAGTACGTTTCGGCTCGGTTCCACCCAAATTTTGAGGGAGAACACCCTGGGAGTGGTCAGGGGTTTCCCACCTCTCTTCCCCTTCCACCAGCCACACGAGAGGACTTGTGGCTTGACGGCTATTTAGAGTAGCTATGGCGAAGGCACTATACATTTACAAACATCCATGTCTTCTCCGGGATTCGAACCCAGGCCCTACGTTTGCAAAATTTATGTTACAACAGTTTAATGTGAAGCCACTTAAGATGAAATTTCAGTTAACACGAAATAATACAACAATGTCGACAACCTATTATGCATTTTTTTCTCTTGACACAAAAAATTTCCCATCTGTGATTGAAAAAATACAGAAAACACCAGCCATGTAGATGAGATTTAAGAAGGGTGTAAAATGAAAGAGATTTGGTTTCGTAGAAAGGAGGCTAACTTGACTTTGAAATATCCTGTGACACTAGCCAGTTTTGTTTATCTACTTTCACCCTCCATTCCTACAAATGCCACACAAAAGCATCTCATCAGTTGGCTTTGGAATTGGGTAACGAGTACATCTCATTGTGGAGTAAAAATCAGTGAGTTTGGTTAGCATTTTTTTTCTTTCTGTTTTAGAAGAATATTTTTACGGGGAGTAAAATAGCAAAGAGCTCAGGGGAAAGCAAACTTTTATTTCGCTTAAAATAAAGATAGAGCTTAAAATGTTCTTGAAACTGTTGATCAAAAACGGAAATCTGTAAAAATTTTGATTTTGCTAACTTCGCATCATCAAAAATAATTTTAAAAAAAGAGCAAATTACAGAAATGTTTGAACGGATATCTATGTAAATAAAATGTACTCTTATAAACTTAATTTTATTGAATATGTGTTTTTTATGCTATATCCTTCAACACAAAAAAATATTTCATTTTTGTGTTAAACAATTTTCAGTGTATATTTATTGTGCAACATAATTTATAAATTAAGGTCTTTGCTTTTCCCTTGTAACTTAAACTGCATAGTTATAAAATTGATATTCCTTACACAAACCCTTTTCTTTCACTTTGGAACTATACATTCTATATATATATATATATTATTCCTTAATGTTTTTGCAAAGTTATTCCTGTTTTTACTAGTTAAATATAAGAATGAAAGCATTCTAGACAAATTTATATATAAATTCGATTCAATGTACTGTAGAAAGCAGAAATATTCTCATGTTGATTTATATATATATTAATAAGGTAAATAGAGGATTTTATGTATGTTATATTAAAAAAGCTATCTCCTCTTACCAAAAAAAAAAATAATTACCATGCATTACTTATAATTCACAGAATAAGTTATGGTGTATCCTGTATAAAATTTAGATAATTTTTGCGCATTTATTATAGGATTTTATGGAAGAGAGTGCATTTAATCATATCTGAAAATAATTCAGGTATTTTTTTCTGTATAATTTTATTTATTAATATTTTGTGTGTATCTAGTCAACTTTTTAATAAGTAATTCCTTTTTTGTAAAAAAATATCTGATGCTTATTTTTTGTTCTTTTACTCAAAGAAAAAAAATGTCATTTCCTGTTCTAGTGTTTATTGGTTTGCATAAAAGAATTCTCATGGAATAAATTCAATATTTTTTGTATATTATTAATTACTTACATTACATTAAATTTTTAAAAACCATTCATACAAGTTTCCATATGAAATTATTCAATGCAAATTACTTTTGATAACAGAATATGGTTGAATTGTCGAATCAATCTCTTATCCCGCCAAGTGTTTTCTCACCAAATCGATAAGTGTGCCAAATCTGGTAACCCTTTTGATTTTTGTATCAGTGAGGGAGAATTCGAATCCTGTTGTGGTAGGGTTGCTACTCCAAAACACAAGCAAAAACATGCCAAATTAACAATTTTTCAAAATTTGGCGGACCAGTGACCAATTTGACAATTTCACCGAATATATTATATGGTGTAAAATTATTTATTATAAATAATTAAATTTAAAACTAATGCAATTTTATAAATGGGTAATAACATACATGTTACAGAAAGAAAAACATTTACACTAAATATGTTAATTCCTCAGGTTTTCTGTTTTGATGGTTGTTTTTATAGCATAAAAAGACTCTAAACATTTATGGGTATTTAAATACTATCTCAACATGTCACTAATACGGTCGTGATAATACGAAAGTACCCATTTATGTTAACATTTCATACAGAGAGGCACACTAATCAATTTTGTCAATAAAATTACTAGTAATATACTCAGGAGGTTAGTTTTATTGGCTCGAGAGCCATAATTGGTCATCTTGTATCAAATGTTTGTCGATTTATTTGTAAACAATGTAGCATATAAATAATTTTTATATGTAGAAAGCAGTTGAGAAGTAGAGTGAAGGATGGAAAGAAATAAGTATTGTTTAACAAGGAGAAATGGTAAAAAGAAAGATCCCTTGGATATCATGAGATTATATTTATTAAAGACAATAAACCCCAAGGGGAATTTCCTTGTGGCATTGTGAATACTACATTTATCCAAAGAAATAGTGATGAAAATAAATATTGATACCTTTTTATTAGATTAGTCATGATATAATTTTTGTTTATCTGTAATGTATTATTAATTCTAATAAAACTTTTATTAAGTGGTATGTGCCTAAAAAAGTTTAACATTTAGCTTTTATGGTTCTGAGTTTTTGCCTTACCCCATTCTGTGTCACTTTAACAAATTCATCTGCTTTCCGGAAGTATATTAACCCATTCAGGGCCCATGGTATCATATGTGAGATTGCGTTTTCTACCTTCTGAGGTCTGTGATCACACCGGTGTGATCTTAATTTGGAATGATTTTTAACTATAAATTTTGGCATATTTTCTTACAGTAGTGATTTTAAATGAAATTAGGGTTAATAGGAAAAATTGCGTGGTCCTGAAGGGATTAACACAAAATAAAAGCTAGAAAAATATTTAAATTGAATGAATTTTTTAAAAAAATAAATAGTGAATATGTTTAGTTTCTAATGTTTTTTTGCACTCCCCTTTAAGATGTATATAAAAAGCAAGAGAGAACAGAAGTTTTTTTTTTCTTCATATTACTTCCATTATAATGAAACATTTTGTAGACAAAGTATAATACTCTTTAATATTTTTCAGTTATTTAGAATGTTGCAAATAATGGAATTGTAAATCAGCCCTTTGAAAACAGAATATGAAACTAAGAAGAGTTGAATATAAAATACTTCTTTATGAGTAAGTATAAATTTAAGTTCTAGTTAATGAAAGCTATCGTACATAAACACAATTACTATTTGTGTATTAGAAACCAAAGAACATCATTGCTAGGGATATTGTAGAGAAGGTTGGTTCACTTTTAGAAGTTTTTGATTTGTTTGAGAAACTGTCACAAACATTCTTCAGAGAGAAGAAATACAATAAGTACATTGTATTGTATACAATATTGTAATACATTGTATAAGAAAATACAATGAAGAAAAACATGGCTTTACTGGGAATTAAAAAAACTTATAATCATTTAATTAATGTAACAAAAATTATCTGAATTTTTAATGTGAGTTATTTATGGAATTAAGTAGTATAAAACTTATTAGAGGTGTTCAAAATTGATAGAATTTTCAGATTTTCTCCATTATTTCTAGAACTACTGGTCAAATTTCAATGAAATTTGGTATATACATAGGCTTAATATAATACAAATAACTATTCAACAGTTCTAATACACATGCATAACACTAATTGGAGTCAAAAAGTGTAAAACAGAATAGAACCCAAAAATTTTTGGTTAATAGGGTGTATGGTTCCCTCTTATAGATATACGAGCCTTACATCCTGATTTTATACTGGAAATAAAAGATTTTATGCTCCTATGGCAATTATATCCCTCTTGTTCAGCGACACTTTCAAGCCTTGGATGTTTCTAGGGGGAGGGGAGGGATTGCGAGTTGCAATTGCCCTCCCAAGAGCATTCCAGTCATGGTCTATAGAAATGAGGTTTGGGGAGCTGACTGGCCATTCCATCCAGCAAATATCCTCATTTTCCAGAAATTCATTGACCGGATGCTTTGCATTGTCATCTGTAAAATAAAATCAGGGCACACTGCACCCATGAAAAGACTAGCATAGGACTCCAAGACCCCATCTCTATATTTTACAGCAGTTAGAATGACTCTTTCAAAGAGAATGAGGTGAGTGCAGCCATCCATTGTGATGCCTGCCCATGCCACTAAGCCTCCTCTGCTGTAATGGTTGATTTCTTGAAGGGCAGGTAGCCAGTCCCTGGTTCTCTTCATATGAAAGTATGACGAAAATCAATGGTTAGGCTAAACCAAGACTCGTCAGTGAAAAGGTCGTTCATTGATCCATGCTTCAATCTCGAATGATCTATGCACCATTTTCACTGGAGTCTCCTATTCATGGAACTGAGAGGGACCCAAACAACAGGTCTTCTTACAAACAGCCTTCTCTCATGAAGTCTTCTGGAAACAGTCGCCCTTGAAACTTGGGTCCCTGAGGATGCATACAACTCATGAGAGAGCTGAGAAACTGTAGCATTCCTGTTATGCCTTTCCATAATATGCAAATGGCGATCTTCTCTGGTTGTTATGGCTCTTGGACAACCTTGTTCAGGATATTTCTTGATGGATCCGATATCCTGAAACTGTTCCCAAAAGTTGAACATGACGTTAGGTGTTGAACTGAACTCTCTACAAATCTGGATAGATGTCCTGCTTCTAGTTTACCCTCGATTTGTCAACTCATTCCATCATCCAAACATTGTTGGTTACTCATTAAAACTTTTTGAATTTTAATTTAACCGATTACTGCAAAAAACATCAAGAAATTTGTTGAGGTGTGCTGGCGAACAAAATGCACATTTTGGCATGCTCGTTTATAAATCCATTTACTCAACTAACTCTGCCCCCACACACGTACATATTTACATATTAAACACACAAGACATGCATTTTGGTTTTGAAGCAGTATTTTTACATTTCATTCACATTTTCATGAAATTCTACAAAATATACAAATTCTCTTAATTTCGAATGCCAGTGTAATAATAAGAGAATAGTCTAATCATCACATGAAATAATTACATATTCATTCATGAATGATGGATTAATTCAAGCACATATTTTATTTTCTAAATCCAGAAATCATCATAATGACATTTGTAGATAATTAGTGAATTTCTTAAAAAGGTATTTTAATGATAAATTTTTAATTTTCATATTTTCCGAGTAGTTTTTTTAAATTAACAAAATCAAAATGTTTTGGATTAATAAAATGAGCATTTTACTCATTTAAATTTCATAGATATACTTAATACATATTAGGCATATTTGTTAAAACTGACAAATATTTTGATAAATTTAGTAGTTTATGTTGATTTAAAAGGGATTTTTCAATTTCTAAAATTTTTTTAAGTATGTCAAAGTATATTTGAAATATAATTCAGAGACAAAATATTAAAATTTGCCCTTATTCCAAAAATATTAACCACTTTGTTCAGAAAGATAGTTTAAAAAACATACCCAATATCAACAAATCTCTAATTTACATCAACATGACTAGGGTCCTTAATGACTGATAAAAGAATGTTTATTTTTTGGATCTACAAAGACAAGTCTAGCTAAAGTGAGTGAGTGAGAAAATATTAAGATCGCACTGATTAGCAACACGAGGGCTTTTGGTGACGGTCCGCGTAATTTTGAACCATGGTTAAGTGACGCGGACGACGCCTGATGTGGTACCCCCCTCTCCTAACTACCACACCACACCAACTGTAGGACGTTTGAGCTCTCAACAGATTTAAGGTGCATCGTGCCCCTACACGGCGGGTCTTTAGTGGTACTAGGATTGAACTCATGACACGCTAGCCATGATCCGATGCCTAGACCACTCGGCTACCGCGACCTCAAGTTTAGCTAAAAGCTAACTTCTGATCTTCACCTCCAATGTAACAAACAAGTAAATCAAAATTATGTTCAAATTTCCCACATTTTTCTTTTTTGGTACTAAATTGAAACTTTTTCATGCATGTAGTAGAATTTCACACGTTATTATATATTAACTAATATAATATTCTGTTATGTAATTTCATTTTGAGCTAACCATTTTGCATTAAAATTTTTACAGAACAGTATTTTTCTGATTTTTTTTAAAGTTTAGTCAAACTATTTTTTTTTCTGGAGTAATTAATTATTTCGTACTATTTGTAAATATTTTGTATGATGCTTTAGTTAATATCAAACAGAATTTTATTACTGTAACATGAATGTAAAGCATTTCAAGTCACATTGTAAAGATTGATTCAGTGCTATTATCTGTGCATGCTGAGATATAAATGTATTAAAAGTAATATAATTAAGAACAGTTTAAGTATCCTTAAAATTACTTATAAGTATAGTTATTTCATTCTTATTTATTGAATTATTTATATACAAGTTTATTTGAATATGAATATTGTGTTGATGAAATGATAGTGATATACATATCAGTGTTTAGCTTTGCCTTTTTAAAATTACAAGGTCGTTTAAAATTTAAAGGCAAATTTTATGTAATTACACTGTTACGAAATCTTAAATTAATAACATAGCTTAATTTCTAGTGGAGTAAAAGCAACATCAAACATCCAGAAACAATAAAAAAAGCTGTTTATGCGTGTGAAGAATTTTAAAAAAAAACTTATACACAGAGCAAAACAAAAATTTAACAAGTTAAATTTGTAGAAGAAAATATTGTACAATTTTAAATCAGTTTAAAGCACATGGTAAACAATACCCCATATATTAATGCCATGTTAATATCAAATCATATCAAAATTAATTTTAATTGATCAATTTAAATTTAATAGATCAACACACCAGAATTAATTCAATGTTTCAAAAAAGGAATGAAAAGTATAACTCATTTCTGAGATTTCTTTTAGTAAAATCAGTTAGAATAAAAAGAGAATTGATAATATTGTAGTGTGATGTATATAGAGTCAAATTATATTGTATAAACGTTATAACATGAAAGTTATTTTAACAAAAACGTTCAGTAAAAAAGAGTTAAAACAGAGAAAGTAAATTTACCTCAACTCTGACAGTGAGATTGTATTGTTGGATCCTTTCGTAGTCCAGAGGGTAGTTGACTTGGATGTCGGCCCAGGTGTCACCATTCAGGTTTCTCTGGTCCAAGTAGAAGGTGTCCTTCTTGTTGGTTTGCTCGGTGCTTCCCTTCATCAGTGTGTAGAACACTGTGGGGTTGTCGGGGATGCCCGACCTGTTAAACGTAAATCATTACGTATTTTATTTGATTTTTATCAGTCTTTAAATAATGAATCAAGTATTACATAAATTCTCATAATTTATATACCAAATTTTAAAAGTTGTATATATATATATATATTTTGCCTTTTTATTATTATTATATATATATTTTAAAATTTCACATCACATTTATTTATTGTTTAGGTATATATTTTTAGAATTAACTAAAAGACAGGTTTTACTTTTCATACAGAGAAAAGTATCAACAGAAAATTCTGAATTGTAGGCTGATAGAGCTGATCACTGAAATAAATAAAAACTTACAAGCTTTTATAAAAAGACATCAGCAAAAGAGCTAAGACCTAGCTGCCAAAATGCAGCCCATTTGAAAGGGGGGAAAAACCCCTATTTTTTATTTATTACTGCCATTATATTTTTAAATATTATTTTATCAATGTAGCAGGAAATTATTTTGTATGTATTTAGGTGCCTATTAAACACAGACCTACGACCATTTATGTTAGAAAATCAAGGAATGATTTAAAGAATTTCATTCAATAACTAAATATATTTAAAATTATATACTTGAATTTTGAGATAATTTATGAAAGTAGTTGAATGACATTATATTAAATAAAAAAGTTTATAACTGAAATTAATCATATGAAAAGTCCAAATTACACTAAATAAACATTTCTTATAAATGGGAAAATTTCAAATTTAATTATTTCTTTGTTGAAAAAACTTTCAAATGGAATTGAATGTAAAAATTAAAAGCAATGTTTTAAGTGAGTCCATATTTTTATTTTATAATACTCCCAAAAAGAAGAAGGTTGGCTTCCTCATGCACTAGAGTGTTTGTGTAAATATATAAGTACACACAAAATGAACAATTTTTTATATGAATGAAATAAGAAAGCATACCTATTATAACATTAAATGAAAATATTTAATGTATGTATACACTATTAATTTGTAACTAAAATTTATAAATGCCATTACTATAAAATATTTTATTTGTTATGATCCAAACCAAATCATAAATTTTTATTCCAATTAAATTTTATATTTAAAATATCATTGACCATTAAGAAAATTCTTAGAGAAAAGTTTCTGTGTGGTGTTCATATTTTTTAATCTGTTCATTTTAATGGAAAATTTGGAGCAAGTTGATGTTATAATGAATAACCTTTATTTTAAGGGGGCACAGTACGATTCAATTGACAAAAATCGGTCAAAAAATCAAATTTAATTTTCTTAACTTAAATTATTTTTTATATACTTCTCTATAACCTGACAAAATTTGAAAGCTTTAAACTTAAGAAACACTGAATTATGATAGCTTTTGCGTTCATAATTCATATCATCATTCATTTATTCACATCCCTATGGCAAATCAAAACTTTTTACTTACTTATCTTGGAAAAATAAAATAACTAGTTTGTCTTCATTTAAAATGATAAGGCTTTTTTTTCTGTTTTGCCTAATGCTTTGAATTTTTTTTCCACCTATTGTTAATGGTACATGTAACAAAGTTGATATGTACTTTTGAATCAAAGCAATCCTTTTTTTAGAAATAAATGAACTCAGAATTTGTACATTTTTTAAGGAATTTTCAATAAGCATTCATAAAAAGAAGTATTGTACAAATACCAATCATGTTATTGCAAAACCCATACCAACTTTTGTTATGCACATAGTTTGACGTACTTGTAAATCAAATTTCATACGTGTATGTAAACTTTTGTAGGAGGAGTAGCATTTTAAAATCACTTCTCAAATTTTAAGTTTTGTCCTTAAAAAATTAAATGGCTAACTTTTTATGAAATTTTGAGCACAAAATCTGTTTTACACACATAGTATACACACATAGGAGGCAACCAAAAAAAAATTTAAAATCCTTAAGTTAAACATTTTTGCTTAAATTGTACCATGTCCCCTTAAGAAAATATCAAATATTTCATTTGAAATATTAAAAGTGAATTTTCGTTAACTCTGCTCTATCATCCAGTTCCAAAATAAAATGCACTTAATTTAAGAAAAGTATTTATATGAAATATAAATTAAAACAAAGTAATACGAAATACTTTTATAATTCAGATAGATATCAAGTTGTGTTAAGTACTGACCGAGCTTTTATGGAGGCCACCACTTGGCCTACCATATAATTCTCCTTAATGAATATAGGACCATACACTGGTTGGTCCCATATCGGAGGATTATTGGCTCGATCGACAACGTCGATGATAACCTCCACAGTGGCCCTGTGCTGGGGAAGACCTTTGTCCAGTGCTATTGCACGCAGATGGTACTGGTCTCTCTGCAACACAACACAAGAAATTGTTGAACATATACAAGGTTTTAAAATATAGAAATGAACTTTTTTAAAAATAACTAAAAACATTTTAAATTTGTCTTTAAAAGCGTGCAAAATAATTTCACACTTTTCTGAAAGTAAAAAAAAAATAAACTATTGAAATTATTATATTTTATACAAACAAAGCAAACTCTTATTCAGTTACTTGATTCAACCTTAAGCCTATCTGATCTTAAAAAGGGGTAGAAAGAGACGAATGAAGGTATTTTCAAAAAAATACTTCATCTTATTCCGAAATTTCTGTATAACGTTTCTAGTAACTAAAGTAGACAATTCAAGAATCTAGGATGATTGTATAAAAACGTTAGACTAAATGTCCTCTCAGCCTATGTAAGAACGATGCAAGAAACAACATGGAAGACAAAAATTGGACAGGTGTTGAATCAGGCAGAAATTTATGGAGTTAACTTCACTATATATATATATATATATTTTCTAATTTGCCCATTTTTGATATTGTATTAAAGTTAATTTGAATAAAATTAAAGTTATGTGTTGGTGACATCGGTAAGAAGTTAAGGAAGCGACATTGTTTGCGTGTGTTTTGTTGTTTGTGTTATATTTTCTGTGCCGACAGTGCGAGCGCCCCGTCGAACCGAATGTCTCGACGCAGCGGCATGGACTTCGTATCGGGTCGGCCGCGGAAAGAACCGGTCGGTCCTTTTTTCGCTGCTTCCCCGGGTAAGAGTGACCGCAGGAAAGGCCGTGCTTTGAAGGTTTCATGTAAAGCCAATAGCGACAGGAAAAATCCTATTGTTAAAGTAACTGAAATCACCAGGGGGCGCTGACATCGTGAGGGACAGGGAAAATTCCCCACACTAGCAAAAGGGGAAAATTTTGAATATTGTTTTTCACATGTTAGTAGTGAGTGTGACCATGTAAAATTTTGGATTGAGAAAAACGAATTTTCTTTGGCTGGCGGTATGTATTTTCCCCCTCATTATTTAACGATTATTATTGAACATCAACATTGTTTTAAAAACTAATTCCGTATTGTTTTTTACTAAAGAATAATGAATCACTTTTTAAAAATAAAAACCGCGTGTTTTCTTTGAGGCTATGGATGAATTCAGATTGATTTCTCTTTTGCTTATCGAAAATGCAATTTAAACTATATTTTGATTAAATAGGAACTGATTTTAGTGTCAAACATACAGTAATCTAAAATCAATGCAATGCAATTTAAAATATATTTTACTCAATAAATAACTAATTGATTTTAGTGTCAAACATGCAGTAATCTATTATTAAGAAAATTTAATCCATAAAATAATAATTTTGTTTTATCTTTTTTCAGTAATAAAGGATAATTGGCGGAATTCTTTGTGGGTATCGAAAATAAACACTTTTTTTTGCATAAATTTGTGTGCATTATCATTATCAGTTTTTCTTTTTACTCTATTCCTTGAAAATTTTAACTATGGGTAGTTTTAAGTGTGTTGAATGTGATAAGACCTTTTCTACAGTTTCTAACTTATACCGACATGCAAAATTGATTCATAAGGTAAGTATAAATAAACAGGTAAGATGTAATATTTGTAGTGTAGAACTAATTTCTAAAAAAGCATTGGAGGATCATGTTGATTTAGCGCATAATATCACAATAGAAAAGGATACGCATAATTTTAACACTTTAGAAGATTTCAAGTTATGGAAAGAAACAATTGAAAAACAAACTACTTCATTGTATGTTAAGAATACTGGAAGTAAATCTGATAAAACAGGTGGAACAATAGCCTACTTTTACTGTCATCGCAATGGTTACTATAATACTGCGGGTGATAAGAAGAGAAATATGAAAATGGCGGGTAGCAACAAGATTAATGGAAATTGCCCTTCAAAGATGAAAGTGTATGAAGACATTGAAAGTAAAGTGACTGTGGAGTTCACAAAAACCCATGTAGGACATGGGATAAATTTGGGGCGGATGAAAATAACAAGAGAAGAAAAAGAAGATATAGCGAGAAAACTTGAAAATAAAATCCCTATCGAAGCTATCTTGGATGATATTAGAAATTCGGTAAATGAGAAACTGGAAAGAATTCATTTGATAACACGGCAAGATATAAAAAATATATAAGTAGAATACAACATAAGCTCTGATGGTATTTTGGATACAAATGATGTAGTGAGCGTAACCAAGTGGGTTGAAGGCCTGAGAAACAGAGAAGATTCTCCTGTAGTTCTCTTTAAGGACCAGAACATTTTCGATGAGGATTTATACCCTGGTATGAAAGCAGAAGATTTTCTGCTTGTAATTATGAATGCTTCGCAGAAAGATATGTTAAAATTTTATGGAAATGATACCATATGCTTGGACTCCACACGGAATTAATGCATATGGGTTTGATTTAGCCACATTGTTAGTTTTGGATGATAAGAGAGAGGGATTTCCAGCAGCATTCATTTTAAGCAATCGACAAGATTCTACAGCATTAAAACTGGCATTTGCGGCTATTAAGGAACATGCATGTATTGCTCCAAAAGTTTTGATGACGGACGATACAGAATCTTTTTTTAATGCCTGGAAGACTGTTTTTGGTATTCCTGAGAAAAGACTATTGTGTACATGGCATGTGGATAGAAGTTGGAGACGTAGTATTTCCAGATTAATAACGAAGAAGGAAATTCAAGTTGAAGCTTACAAGATTGTTCGAAGTCTTTTAGTAAACAGATGAAGCAGCATTTGATATGTTAAAAGAAGCACTGAAGATGTTTGATGAAAAGGAAGATATGAAAGAATTTAAAAGATATTTTGAACAAACATATAGCAAGCGAAGTGAAGTATGGGCCTATTGCCACAGGAAGTGGTATGGAATAAATACCAATATGCATATTGAAAGCATGCATAGGACGATTAAGTATGTGTACCTCCAAGGAAAAAAAGTGAAGCGACTCGATAAAGCATTATTTAATCTAATGAAATTTGTAAGAGATCGAGTATTTGATCGACTTATTTCTTTGGAGAAAGGTAAGGTATCGTCAAAAGTAGCTCAGCTGAGGAAAAGGCATAAAGTTGGCCAAAGTTTAACCAGCTTATGCATTCAAAACAATGAAGAAGAATGGTCAGTTTGCTCTACAAAAGGTAAGGACATATATATTATTTAAAAAAATGTTACGTGCTCGAAAGAATGCATTTTGATGTGTAGGGAATGCAACCACTGTTTGCATAATTTTACATGTACTTGCATTGATAATGCAGTTCAGTGGAATATGTGCAAACATATTCATTTTATTTGCAGCAAAAATTTAAACGAAGAAAGACTTTCCAGACATTCACATTTAACAGATGAAGAGATGATTATTTGCGAAGATCGTAAAATTTTGGAAAAAGAAGCGCATGTGGATAATTTGAAGGCCACATCTACAAGGACAGAAATTTCCAAGGAAGAATTTAAGAAAGAATGCATGCAACTAGTAGATAAAGCATCCCCAGAACATTATGGTAGTATTTTAAGTTTTCTAAGAAATGCTGTTGATTCATCACAGTTATTCCCTACACCAAATCAAGAAATTGCATCGAAAAACATGAATATGGAGCCACCAAATAAAAAGATAAAGACTCAGAGATATGTTTCAACAAAAAAGACGACTTCTCGAAAAACCTCAACTACATTGAAAAAACCTACACATGAAGAATGTCAAAGTATGTCAACAAGTCTGGTTTTGACAGCAAAATCAGTTTAAAATGTTAATTTTTGATTTTAACGTTATTTTTTTCAGTATGTATGTGCAATATTATAGTGCAATGCTGATTAACTAGGAGTTTAATAATTCCTAACGATTTATGTGTAAGTGCAATACATGCATGTTCCTTTTTATTATAGGCAGTTTTAGATATAGAGTTCCTGATTCACAAGTAGGCATTTAAAAAAATTTCTGGCATATGTAATGTGCAATATATATGTTCCTTTTTACTGTAGGTTTGCTGTATGTAAAAACTCCAGGTTTACAATGTTTCTACTAGTTGATTTAAATAAACAAAAAAAAAAGGATACATTTGAACTTTTGCAAATGGATAACTGTATAAAAATGAGCTGGTTATATACATTAAATTTAAAGTCTCAATAGTAATGATATTGTAACAACTTAAAGATTTCTTAACTGAATAAAAACTCATATCTTATTTGAAATCACTTTCCCGTTAAAATAATTGTCATAGTTAATTCAGTCATGTTTAATTCTAAATATTACAGGTGATTTACAAACAAAAACTTAATTACATTTTTTCAGAAGTTAATTTTGTTCCCTATCCTAAAGATACCCATTTGTAGAGGCTCAACTGTATTCACTTCTCTGTGGCTGCTACCTTGACGTGGTAGAGAAGCTTAAATATCATTTGAAATTTCAAATGGTATAACTAAAAGCAGTCTCAAATTGAATTATTCATAATAAAATTTCAGTTTAGGAAAACTAAAATACACATTCTGTATTTTAATGTATTCCTCTTTATATCTAGAAAGAAGTATACTTCATTTATAATTCAAATACATCACATATGTGTAGTTGTAGCAAAAAGAGAAATCTAAATAAAATTTCTATAATTATTCTAAGTACTTTTTTTTGTCTCAAACTACTTGATCATTATCAAATAAGTCTGAGTTTAGCATCTTCTGAATTATGTAAATATGGCCTAACACAAAATGTAAACATAGATCTATGACATTAGGAGTAGGGTTAGTTATCACTCAAAAAGTTTAATTAATGTTGGTTCACACTTACTTCTGAATTCTATTAAAGCAAGAACTAAGTCAAAAGAATGCATGTAAATAAAAATAATTCTGAATACAACTAGTGTAATACCAAAAACTTCAAACACACAAAATGCATCCATCAATCATTGATTGTTAAGTTATTTTTTAATCTTTTTAATAATATTTATTATGTAATGATTTTAAAGAAAAAAATTAAAAATAACTTTTAAAAGATATTAACATTTTAGATGTAAAAAAAATTACTGTGTTGCGCTGTCATTTATACTATTTTGTTGATGATATCACTTATAATTTCCAATTTTTAGAGTAATAAAAATAGAGTTATCAGACTTAATTATAATTTTTTTTGTTTCTCTTTTCAGGAAAACATTAGTTAATCTTCTATAATAATTTATTTTATATTGATCTTGCATAAATCTCTATCTTTTTAAAGTGTCATTATTTCTTGTGTGTTACTGTCTTATTTGTATCTGTAATTTAATGAATAGTATCTTTTTATGAAACCATGAATTGTGTGTGCATCAAACCTAATGACGTTAAAGGAGCAAAACATTAGATTTCCAAAATGAATTTCTTTTATACCAAAATCTTGTTTCTAGTTATAGTTAAATTTGGATAAAAAAAAAAAGGATCTATACCTTTATGTGATGCAATTTTGATCATATTTCACTTTTTGTGTACACGTGTTTTGTTTTTATCCTGGTTTCCTCTACTGCATATTTACACCTTGGAAGTTCAAAAACCTGCCTTACATTTTTAAGTATTATTATGGGGAATATTTAAATAAAGGGGGGGGGTGTAAATTACTGCAAGGTAATACATTTAATATATGTATATTAAAGATAAGTAATACAACGTATATATAAAATGTATGTAAATATCTTGTTTAGAACTTTCAAATGAGAAAATGTATTAATTTTACTATTACAAGATAAGTGGCATAGTTTGTAAAAGATATATTTGGAAAACTAGTGATAGAAGCCTAAAACTAATGTTATCTTGTACAACTTTATACCGAATACAGCAAATTGAAAGGTTAATAATTATATATAAATGTCTGAATGTAATTTTTTTGTACCTTAGATATTAATTTGAATGTAAGAATATGTGAAAATAGTTATTGTGTTACAGCTACTTTGTTGGAAATTTCAAACCGAACAAAAATAAGGATTATATACATTCCTTAATTTTTTTCCCCTTCAGATTACTCTGTTAATTCACTTTTATTTGTGTTTTATAATAAGAATTTTGTTTGGTTGAGATACTAGCTGATGTTTTTTATAAGGCTAAATGTACTTATAATTTTAGTCTTTTAGAGAATATTTGTTAGTGACTTTTCAATGTACATCATTGCATTTATATAATTGTTTTTATTACTATTTGTTTTAATTGAACTAATATTGTGGATGAGAAATTGTTAATTATATATGTGTGTATTATATATATAGTGTTGAAATTTTGTTCAAAATAAAAATTTTCTTTTGTATATGGAGTTTTTCAATTGACTGAATTGCATTACACAAATAACTGTAATTAATACATTGTGGAATAAACTTTTAATACATGCTTTCATGTGAATTATTCATGAACATTTTTCAGGTTACCATAACTTTAAAAATAAATACAAATTGAATGTGAACTAAGTTATTAAGAAATAAAAATATAGATTATATTTACCCTTATTTGAAAGACTACATTAAAATCATACAGAAGCAATACAAATTACTGATTACAAATCATTCAGTGATATTTTTTACTCTATATCAAAGTTAATATAGTATTTTCAGGTACAGAAATCAGGTAGCCAAATTTTTCCAATCAAGCATTGATAATTTGATTTCTTTTAAGTACTTCATTTGTGTGTTAAACCAAAATTGCACAATTATTAATAAACCATATGTTTTTTCTATTATTTTTTTTAATAATTATAATTAGGTTAGATATTAGTACATATTATTTACATTAAATTTCCATCGGGGAGAAATATTTTAAATTGGCATTGAATATGAAACTGAGAAAGTATAAATGTTTTTTAACTTTAAATAGTTACTCTCTTTAAAAACTAATCTCAGTACTTTTCATTGTACTTTGGGAAGAAATTTAATATCTTTAATTTATTTATTCATTTGAAGACAAGTAATTCATCCCATGAAAATCCAATAATTCTTTTACAAGAACTGAATCTTCTTAATTTCATATAAAAAATATTTTTATAAGTACAACCCACAAGAAACAGAATACACACATTTTTAACTTCAAACTTACTGGGGAAAGAAATTTCTCAAATGTGGTTTTATGTAAATTTCTAGAAATAAATCATTAGGATCTTGTACACCTACTTTCCTAGAGAAATATTCTCAATAAACATTTTAGACTAGTATTGAAGGAAGTTTAAGACTGCAAATTACATTTTAAAACGCGATTGCTTGCTTTATATACTGACTAAATGCCTTTTGGGGGGGAGGAATCTTGTCTTTAACTTATTTATTCATTTAAAGGCTCTAATAATTTACCTCCTAAAACTTCAAAAGAAATGCTTTAAAATAATAAACCATCTTAATTAAACAAAATGTATATAAAAAATCTAATTTTAATTTTAAGTAAATAAGTCCTCTCCAAAAACAAAATATATATAATTTCCTACGCATTGAAAAATACATATTTCTCAAATGTAAATTTTCTGCAGGAATATATCTTCATTAGAATCTTGCTGTACCTTCTCTCTAGTATTATTCTTCCTGTTATTCGTTTTTATAAGCAAGATGAATGTTTTTGCACTAACTAGGTTGGTTGAAAATTATGGATTTATTGCAAGCATTGGTACATTACATTGAAGCACTTGCATAGGATAATATTTTTTTATGAAAATATTAATGCTAGAAATTTAAAATTTTATATCAACACTAATTACAATGTTTAAAAGGACAGTATATCGAGTTTTATGCTATTAACTGTTTACATATG